>JAKTWC010000005.1:0-277311 GCA_030560865.1 Nadsonia starkeyi-henricii | reverse complement strand
GGGTGGTCTGCATGATATACGGGGACCACAGATCCGATATCCCCCCACTTAATCCAGGTGGGAATTGGGGATTGTTGGTTTCCCATTTTTCAAAAGTGGTTCTGCATGATATAAGCGGGAACCACTGTTTTCGTTAGCATTTCGTCTCCAGTGGCACTGGGACATTAAGGATTTCAGCAGCATAATGAACCACTTTGCGTTAGTCCTGTGGTTACCCGTTGACATTTTAGTTAATATTAATATTAGAACTTCAACATAAGTAATATTTAACATAAAATTTAATTTTAATTATAACCCTTTTTTAATGTTGTTCGTATATTAGGTTCTGTTGCTATTGAATATGGTACAAATATCATTTTGTTAAGTACTGTAAGTACCAGTAATCGGCTAATCATGGACCCGAGCTAGCGCTAGAGCTCGATGTTAAAAGCGCATATGAAAACCTAATCAGTCATTATTTACAAAATAATTTTTATACTCTTATAATTTATTTGATCCTGGTGGCATTAAATGAATGATTATAATTTATACCTACAACCTGGAAAAAGTACTGGCGCATAACGTGGGTTGGGATTTCTTCAACGCAATCTCGTGTGGGTGACCACAGATCCAATATGCTGACCAATCTAGATTGGAATATGGGATTTGTTTTTTCCCCATTTCTCAAAAAAAAGTCTCCGCATAATATAGTTAGGAGATCAGTTTTTGTTAGCATTTTGGAGGAAAAGTTTCTAGGATATTGGGACATTTAATTATGAGAATGGAGAGTTTTCTGGCATGAATACCTGACCCGTATAGTTTTATATATATATTTATATAACCCCCGTTTTTATATATACCCCACACTCCTCCCCTGTTTTCAGCGCTCTTGCTTAGTCATACCGACTCAATGTTCATTCATGAATTTGGGGCAATATTCATTTATGCAAATCACGGGTAGGGGTTTTGAGTTCAGGAAAGGATCTATTAAAAACGGAAACAGAGAAGAATGAATTTTGCACCAACTAGAATTTTTGCAAATATCCCAAAATTGCAACTATCCATTTAGAGATGAATTTAAAAAAATCAGCCCTATTCAAAGGTTATAATAAAAGAAAATTTTAGCTGGCGTCGGGGAAAACAATCATTCTCATCTTGGTTATAATATGCGATGAATGCGTAAGATAAGCGTTAATCGTGCATATATGCATTTTAAGCTGCTTCCAATAGTTGCTCGCTGGCAGTATTCGTTCCACTTATTTGCTTCATCTTCATCTACAATTCAACAGGTCTAATTTAATCTATTCTACCTTACATCTTTATTTAGCTTATTTTGTGTATTTCGTTTATTCAGTTTATTATCTATAATGGGTCCAATTATCAGAAGAATAGAATCGGGCGACGAGGGGGTTCAGACAACTGATGAAGGTAGACTGCAGTTACCTTCTCCTGATATCGTGGAGGACAATTGTTCCACTTTCGAAGAAAAAGGCACTTTTCAAGAAGAAGAAGATTGGCGTCTGTTGCGAATAATCCCCCCCCGCCCTTTGTTTGCACCTTTACCGGTAGAGCAAAAGAAAGGCGAGCAAAAGAAAGGCGCGGTAGACCTGCAGGACGAGAATCTGCATGTTCTTGATAAATCGCGGGCATGGTCGATTTCGTCAAAATTAGATATTACCTACGTCTCAAGCAACCGTGGTATACTTAATTTTAAGCAGCCAAGGGGGGTGAGGCCCGAAATGCTTAGTTGGACAAAGGTGATGCGCCCTAGTTGGGTGCAGACCAAAAGCAAATGGGCGAAACTTCTGTTAGGACCGATCGCAGCATCGATAAACACAAACATTATCGTAATTGATCTGACGAGTGCCCAGCCAAAAGTATTAGAGTCCCTTTTAGAAAATGGACCAGCCGGAGTCAGTGCCGTTAAAGATTTAATGGAGGATTTGTCCCACAAGAATGTATGCGTCAGCGCATATGACAATAGTATGAAAGAAGCTAGTTTGCATCATTGTCACCAATTAATGGAACCCGAAGGAGATATCATCTCCGCTGCTACGGCGTTGGCCCTCATTATTCGTTTGAAAAGCAAGGACGATATTTTGTTCTCACGCCTGGTTGGCTACTCACCGTCGACGGTTATTCAGGAAATCACAATCTACCAGCGAGGAGCCTTAGTATCGAACGCGTTTTTACCAGCTGCGCTGAAGTATGTTGTAGAAACTCTCATTGTGAAATTATCTGAGCGTAACTACAAGATGTCGAAGGATTTACATTTCGAGGTTGCGACGAACTTGGTCTCCACCTATATCAAACGCCACGCGCGCCAGAGCAAGAGATCGCTAAAGAGCGCAATTGGCCTCTTGATATCTAACATAAAGCCAGATGCGAATCAAGATTCCGAGATTATAGTGGCAGCAATCGTTACAGGTACTATTATCGTGGGCGCGATAAAGCAGGCGATCGAAATTGCAACTACTGAAACTAAGCCCCGCGACGATATAGAAAAAGGCGTAGATATAGCACTATCAGTGTTAGCCTGTTGTGGTACTTTCGATTTAGCTAAGGTGAATAGCTTGGCCACATTCATCGTGGATATTTGCATCGACAAAGGGTGGAAACTAAAGTATGAAGCGTTAGTAATCTGGATTGAAGATTTCGTTACAGACGCAGTCTATTGGCCGCTAATAGACGACAACGTAGTGCCTCTCTCGACCTCGAAGTGGAAGGATAAACTGACGGCCAAAGACATCATTGTTTTCAAGTCTTGCTTTAAACTTGTGATGCACTCGAATCATTTATCTGTAGACGCCTTGCGGGCAGAAGTGAAAGACGAGAAAAAGAAATCCATTCTTTTTCTTCTTTTTATTCGATACGTGCTTGTTATTTGGGCCAAATCATTACAGGCATGCATTCTTATTATAGAACTCCTTCAAAAAACCTATGACACATGGATTCTTCCACAAGAACGCACTTATGAAATTATTGATGGCACTGACTCCCACTGGTCCATTCACTAAAGACTCAAATACGTTTGGTTTGGTGCTCTTCAGATCAAGCGCGATTATTTTTGGGTTTTTCATCGATATATAAGGAGCTGGTAGATAGTATCAGAAACTTTGTGACAGAGGCAGTCTATTGACTGCTAGAAGTTGATCACGTTGTTCCTCTTCGTCGTACGCTATTAATCAGGCTTCTGGATTAAGTATTAATTTTACTCCTGTTTCTAGTTTTTCTCTTGTTTTAGCTCCCATCTTCTCCTTGTGCTTCTGGAGTTTGTTATTTTTCGTTGCTTTGTTGTTTATTGATTAAATAAGTACTATTGGAAGCTGTTAGAATTTATACGGTAAGTCTAGTATTTTTCATGTGAATCATTTTGCAGTGAGAATGCCCAAAGTCCCGGAGCTTTTCTTCTGAAATACTAACAAAAGTGCTGTTCCATTTTATATCATGCGATGTTGAATGTTAGTCTAGCTTGAGTACTATTTGCAAGGATTAGGTGGGAAATACCACGAAAACTATGAGTAGGAAATGAGTCTGACAACGCAGAAAATGGTGATAGAATAGCAGTGTTTGTGGTTTAAATATAATTGATTGATTGGTTAATTTATTAAGTCGGAACAAATCAAACAATTGTCGGGAATAAATAACTAGTACTATGTTCTCTGATCTGCTTACTCTATCACTGGATCTTACTAAAGATAAGCGTATCACTTCTTTAATGGTTTAATTCCATCCCCTGATTTCCTGCTATACATTATCTATTCACCCTCTTCTCAATTCCAAAATATTAATAAAGTTCATTTATGTGTATCTCACACTTTCCACGTTTTGATGCCTGAGATATTGGGCAAGGACATTGTATCTACACCCTGATAATATCAAAGTTTTTTTATTATCAACACGTTTAGTGATCGTACACAAGAAGCCACTGCTTTTGTCATTCATCAAGTTTTTAAACTTTCATTTACTCTGAATATAATATTATTATCAGAATATTATATAGATTGATTTGTAAAAGTATTTTTCTGTTCAGTCAGCAATTTCCTTCAAGAAATACTTAGTGCGTTGATTAAGGTATTGATCAATCATGTAGGCAAGTGGTAATGTGCGATATTAAATAGTTTGTATTAAATCATGTAAGTAATATAAAGGTAATAAAACTAATATCACACTTTTCATAGAGGATTGTTACTTATACTTGAACATTTTTTAGTTTTATTTTTTAAATAGAATTTTTATTAAGAAGTAAAAACTTATTTAAACTAATTAACAGGAAAACTAGAAAGAATGAATAGAATTCCTAAATGAAATAAGAATTAGGAGGATATAAAAAAAAGTATTGAAGAGATATATTAAATAAATAAGATATCTAATGCCTTCTTTAGAATAGAAACCAATCCTATATCACATCCAAGTCTGATATCACACCTATCTATATTTAGAATATAACTAGTAGCATTACTGCTGTAATGTTTGGTAGCTGCTAATATTGTAGGTACCAATGTGGATGGCTTCACCGTAGCCGAAAATAATCTGAAACATTAGTGGGTTTGTCTATCTACATGGGTTAAACTATATATACGTCATCAGCATCGGGTAGTTTGTAAACAAAACTTGTTACCAAATCCGTTCTCGGACAAGCGTTATCAGGGACACACATTGGCTTTAGTAATTCGCAAAGATACTATAGAGGTAAAAATGCAAAATGAGCTCAATTTGCAATCATTTCCCTCACGCGTAATCGAAGAGGGACGCCGCACGTTAGGTATTTATGAGTAAAGTTGTTATAAAACCTTTAATTATATTAGAACCTATTTAATGGTACATTATCTATATCGTATATTATTATTAGTTGCTTTTTTATTTGCTATATTTTGTTGCTTCCTATTTATTGCTTCTTCTTTTCTTGGCTATTTCCTGAATTCTATTTTTATCATTTTATCTTATTTCGATTATTTTTAGTAAAAGTGGTGTAAATGAAGTACATTATTAATTAATTGAAAATAGGAAACAAATAATTAGTCCTAAATTAAATAACTTTGAAATTGGTAGGAAAAAAGGCCAATTAAGGTTTTTTTATTATTTAGTGGCGGTTATTTTAAATGGCGCTACAACGTGCTACGTACTATACCTGCCAATATTGGGCTTATCATGGTAACGGCCTGCCAATGTTTCAGACTAAAATATTAAAATATTATACTATGAAAGAAAATTTAATTTGGGTTATAATTATAAGCACATATTCATATTACTTGGTAATAATGGTGTGGAATATGATATCTATATCCTCATATTATGCACTACTTTAGTATTCAATTTTATTGTATGCAACTGAGAATCTCGTGAATTATAATATTAGAAAATTAGGAATGGTTTTATCCGAAATAGATTTGAATTCTAACAATATCCGGTTAAAAATATCGTTATAATATTGGGTTTGGTGGCCTTATTTAGGTATTCTCGTTTCCACGCTAAGTACAGTGGGCGCCAGTAATCGGCTACTCATGGTCGCTAAATATCACAAGCTATTAAGATTGAGAACGTATATGAAACTTTAATCCGCCACTATTGCCAAAAAATTTCTGTTCCCATTAATTGGGCCAGATAGAATACTGCCTGCCCATTAACTATCACAATGGGCGAGGTAGATCTGTTGAAACACATTAGTGGAACACTCTAAACACAAAGAAAGAGAGAACAAGCAGCTGAAAGATAGAGAAAAAAGAGTGGATTATGAAAATAAGATGATTTGAAACTACTATTTTTACAGCCAATCTTCCCTGGGTTTGAGTGAATTAGATTTGATTTGCTCGGAAGGAAGGGCATTCCGAATCTCATTGCACATAATCCTGCAGAGATGTACCGATCAGACTCAGGTAATTATTACCGCATCTGAACTTGGGAGTAAAAGATATTATAATCAACATCGCGCAGTCTATTTATAAGCTGGAAAGCTTCCTAAAATAGTTTTTCTTACCTGGATATGTATGCATGGATAACGTGGCTCTATGCAGGGAGGCTGATCAGGACCTAATCTCTGATAAGCGCCGCGCACGAATCTTTATATGTCGCAGCATCCCAGCAAAGCTTGGTCAGCGATTACTGATTCGCCCAACATATGTGATAGACGTGTCAAGATTGATACCTGCTACGTAAGTTAGAGAGACACTTTGTTACTTAGCGGGACACTAAATAGCCATAGCCATGGTTATACTTTAGAGAGATAAGAATGAGAATTTGGGGCATTTAATTTAATAATAAAATGAAGATCTGAACCTTATTCTTTTGAATGCTCAAAGAGGGGAAACCAAAAGAGATATTATGTTCGAATTCGGGTTTTTTGGCTTCGAATCCTAAAACGAACATTATTTATTGAATAAACAAAAGTTACCTCGGCCTCTTGCACTCCGCTTCATATCCCTCTTAATAAAAGCTGTTGCTGCAATCAGTCCACCACACCTTTCCTCGTTTTTCTAAAGGCTGTTTTGTTAAAGAAGAAACAATCTAGTTGCTGACCTACTATTACACTCTCTATCAATTTGTTAGGTTCCCACCAGTCAACCATCTATTTATCACGCTATCCTATCAACGGCTTGAGCAACACATCTCAACTCGTATTTTAGAACAAATATGACAGGTCGCGCGGCTCGCAATCACATCATTCTCATCCCTGGATTTGCCGGCTTCGATGCCCTCGGGCAAATCTTCTACTACCCCGGCATCACTGAAGAATACGCAAGATGGAGTGATGCCATGAGAGCTACAAGGAGCCCTGTAGATCATATGGAGTTCCATTATTTCGACAACCTGCCCACTGCAAGTGTGAAGACACGTGCAAACAGGCTGAAAAATTACCTAGCTAAGGGCATCGCACGTGGGGACTTCTGGTGCGATAATGCACAAAATCATGATAATATTATGCTGGTTGGTCACTCGACGGGTGGCCTCGACATCCGCCAATTGTTGTACGACCTTGATCGATCTGGTAACGACCCAATTATTGTCGATGGTGATGTTTCAGTGGCGCCTAGTAAAATCCTCAACTTGATTAAGCACCTTGTATTCCTATCCGTTCCTCATTTTGGTACCAACATTGCCAATTGGATAATGAACCATGATCTCGCACGCACCGTTTTGATGAATGCGGTTGCCTTGCTCACTCCTAAAATTGTTGATTTTGCTCCGGGTACTCTTGTCAATCCATTTCCGGTTGTGGGGCTTGCCCCAAATCTGCGTATGGCTATTGAGGATACTGTGCGTGAGTCCAGTCCACTGTACGCGGGTAACAATCCTATCCTGCTTGCCAACGCTCGAGAAGCCGCGTCTAAGCTCAAGTTATATCTGGATGGCATTAGCCGTGACTTTTCAGCCATCACTGATCTTCAGCATATCACTGTCAGCGGCAACGATATACCTGCCAGTCCGGCCCATTTCACCCCTGCGATGCGCCAGAGGGAAAAGAATTTCTGGAAACAGAACAACATATCGACGTCGTCCTATGCAACTTTAGGCAAAAGACCTTTCAACTTACCTGCGGGCCAGGCAGCGCCCGAATGGTACCTACCGGGCGATTCCTTGTTGGACATATTCAATCCGTGGAAACTATGGGATTTATTAAACCCATGGAACCTATCTACGGGAATTGACTTGGCTAATAGAATTTTATTGGGTAATCAAACATTTGATTCCACTTATTTGCTTGCGTATCGCGCTTGTGCCGGTGGTAATTTCGACTTTAGCTACACGGTACCTCAAAACCTCAAGAGCATCGATGGTAATAGCAATGTACCAGTGAACATCAATGGGCAGGGGACCGGAATTGACATCGAGCAATGGGATAATGATGGCATCGCGAACACCTTATCGATGCTCTGGCCAGATGGCTCAGATACTAGACTCGTCCAAGGAGACCATGCGGATATCATCGGTCATTTTGCTGACAAACCGGCTAGCGGTCCAATTCGTCAGCACTTTGCATATGATATATTTGTATCTAGCGAGTCACCTGACCCTTATCGCTTTGACGCTAATCGATTCACCGAGGTTTGGACAGGAATTTTCGACGAGTGCGCCAAGTTATAGCTTGGCAGCACGCTAGCAAACATTTCTTTATTTTTGGGTTTTATTTCCGCACTTTCATTAATTAGTAATTTTTCGTAACTACTACCATTTTACTTTCCTTAAACTTTCATGGTAACTGAATAATAAATACTCTTTCAAACAAAAAATAAAGTTATTAAACATATATAGTTTTAAAGCTTCCTTTGAAGTAATAGTTTATTAGTTGTTGGTTTATTTACTTTGCTTTGATTAGTAATTATTCTAATTCAACACTCTGAGGATTTTGTCCAAGATGGGGATCGTACCCGGTAAAACAAATCTGTGAAATTGAACTTTTAGAACCAAAATAAATCAAAATAATTTAAATAAAATGCACATGGAAAAATAATACTATAAAGAAATTTATTAATTTTATTTTATCAATACCTTTCTTTTCGGGGTTAAATCAGAGCCGATACCCCATGGAATGCGTGAATCTTCGGTAATACAAGACTCAACGCTAGTCTAGTCAGGAGATCAATTTTGTCTTTTCCCAAATAAACATATGTACGTATTCTCTTTTCATCAACTATCTAATCTAATACACTTTTTAATGATTCAGCCTTATATAATAGTCAAAGATAAGCCCGATAAAACTCCCACACACTGATATATATCCCCGCGGCGGGAATATGACTAAGCAGACTTACATTGCAGTATCTTACCCGTAGCTTTGGCTCCTAACGAAAATAAGCGAAGGAATCATGATTGGTCGATCATCGTTCGGTTTTCAAGCCGGATAAGCTTTCTCGATCTTATCAAGCAGCCCGTCTATCGGCTTTGAGTCCACATATTTACAATCAGTTAGCCGCTTCGTTTAGCGCCTTGTGGATATATATATGTCTCTCCCGCTCTATATAAGCAATGTCGTTCTACTTTATTTTGACTATACTTTTTTTATGAAAAGATAATAATAGCCCATAAGAAATGCCCTTGCTCAACAAAATTAATAGCGGAAGACTTCTCGAAACTATCCACACCACAGCCCTATGGGGTGCTAAAGGAAGATGGGGCGATGGACCCACCGAAACTGGTGTTTGCAGACTCGCCCTTTCAGATGAAGATAAGAGCGTCCGTGATTGGCTTATCCAAGAAACCAAGGATCTTGGCTGTACTGTTAAAGTCGACGAGGTTGGTAATATTTTTGCTATATTCCCTGGTAAATATGAGGGCTTTCCTACTGGCATAGGCTCCCATTTAGATACACAGCCTACTGGTGGGAGATATGATGGCATTCTAGGAGTACTTGGTGGTCTTGAAGTCCTTAGAACGTTTAAGGAAAATAATTATATCCCCAATTATCCGGTGGCTGTAATAGATTGGACGAATGAAGAAGGTGCCAGATTCTCAAGAAGTATGATGGCCTCTGCGGTTTGGGCAGAAACACTTTCTTTGAAAGATGCCTACAATATGAAGTCAATTACCGAACCTGAAATCAAGACAGTCAAGGAAGAACTTTTAAGGATTGGATATCTAGGAAATACCCCTGCATCTTATCAACATAATCCCCTTGCTGCTCATTTTGAGCTTCATATCGAACAGGGTCCAATTTTGGAAGACTCACAGAAAAAGATCGGGATTGTGAAGGGCGGACAAGCGTTTACTTGGTACAAAGTAATTTTAAACGGTAAAGCATCGCATACCGGCACTACACCTCTTAGCGCCAGATCTGATGCACTTCTGGCTGCTTCCAAGATGGTGGTTAGGGCTAATGAGATTGCCCACGAGCATAATGGTCTCATAAGTGTGGGCATCATTGATATTTCACCTGCCGTTGTTAATGTTGTTCCATCTGAGGTGATGTTCACTATTGACGCTAGACACCATACAGATGAAGGTTTAGCTAGAATGATTGAAATTTTTACTAAAGATTTTACTTCTATTGCTGCTGAAGGAAATGGAACCGCTACGTCTAAACCTATAAAAGTTTCCATTAATCATGAATTCACTAGTCCGGCCATTCACTTCTCTAAAGATTGTATTGCGGCTGTAAAAGCAGCAGCCCATGAAGTCGTCGGGGAAGAAAATACTATTGAAATCGTTAGTGGTGCTGGTCATGATTCATGTAATACAAGTTTCCGATGCCCTACCTCAATGATTTTTGTTCCTAGTAAGAATGGTATAAGTCATAATCCTGTCGAGTTTACAAGCGGTGAAGAAATTGCTGATGGCGTGCAAGTTCTTTTGAATGCCATTGTGAATTACGATAATTTACGTAAAAGTTAAGTAGATCAAAAACAAATCTATATATTTATATAAACATATGTTCTCGCTTAACAATATTAAAAAGGCATCTTGATTAATTAATTCTTTTATTACTCTAATAAACTTTCATGGGGTTTATTCATCTGAAAAATGAATGATAATCTTTAAATCAGCTATTTAAGGTTTGTTTAAAGATTTATTCCAGCATTTTAAACTTCAAGGTACCAGAATCACAACTTTACAGTAACGTTCTACAATAATTACTTTTATAGTTTTGGAATGGTATAATTTCAGTTGACTATCGATTACAATATCTGTTACCATACATTCTCATGGCTCGGTCTTCTCTTTCTGATTTCCATTCAAGTTATAGTGCCTACTCAGTATCGTACTTATTATTTGCCCAATATCTGCGGTTCAACATAAACAACCATTTCTATACTACTGTGAGGCTCAGATTTAGATTAATATTTATTCGAATAATTATATATAGCACATAGACGCGCTCTGTATCTCTGGAACCTCCAATTACGGTCACAATATAAAGTTTAATGTTTTATATACTTAATAGGTTTATAGTAACTGTTGGTAGTAATTACTTTTAAGAGTTGTAGAAAAAAAGACTGAGATAATTCTTGTGATAGATAAAAAGATAGTGGATGATCACACTAGTAGTTAAAACTCGTCTATGGTACGTTGAGAAGGCCCTGTTATAATTAAGGTTTCTCCGTACCCTGGATTTTTTATTTAAAAATCTCTATTTCCCCTATGTCGCGTAACCTGTTATATGGTTCTACACTCCTACTATCTGTCATGCGCAATCTTATCAAAATCTCACATAGATCTCTGATGTGGTGTAAAGTCCAATCATACGGCCTCTTTTGCCCACCAAGATATATATCACAGTTTAAACACCCAATACTAAGATATATGTTTACATCAGATAGGACCAGTTCCTACTACTACTAATCTCATTTTTTTGGTTTCTCACAAACCCGGTCTTGTTTCCGTATTCCCGTTGTCGCCATCATACTAACGCCCTGGTCTTATCAAAATCGTCTTTCTATTTTAGTAACAATTACCCCCAGATACAACCTTGACCCAGTAAATCTTACTCAGCCCTACCTTATATTCCCTTACCAATCCGAAAGCGGGACTACATGACTTATGCTCCCGGTGCCCATTACCCTTCTTATCTGGGGCTCCACGAAGCCCATTCGCCTAAGTACCACTATATGCTCTACTCGTCAAACCCAACCCTCGTGGTGCTTTTTTATCTGCGTTGTTATCTTCCCCTTTACATAGCTGGTACCCTTAAATGACGAGTGGTGTCATTCGCGAATTTACTCCACTAGCTGAGCTGCTAAATCTACGAGTTTGGCGGCGCACACGGAGTTGTGGTACCCGATTATGCCCATATAAAATGGTAATCTATTTGATATCGAAGATTGGGCCCCCCAGTCTCATATAAACTTCAAGAGAACCGAGAGCAAACCCGAGAACCACTCGTCATCTTATTCTCAAAAGTCTCCAGGATAGTCATCACAAAGTCCCTTGGATCACAAATAGTAACATTCCTAAAGATCCTTTTGGCTTCATTAATATTTGTGTAAACCCCGTACCCTCTCCAGATGCTGCTATGGATAAAACCTTTACTGAGCTTAATACCCTCCATTAATTGTATTTCCCCAATATATTCTAATTTAATCTCCGCCACGAGCTTCTCGTATTACAGATTGCCCTTCCCTATCACTTCTTGCGTTGTTACAATCTTAAGGCCGCACATCCTAACTTCCGCGCGGTCGTGTATAAAGCTTCACAATGCTACCATAGCCTATTGGAAGGTGCATTCAGGCTTTGTTTGTATCTTTCTACTTTACCCAAGCCGCGAACTCCTCTCGTAAATATATAAAAAACTGCTGGCTGGTTCAAGTACATCCCAGCGTCGTGGTTTGTTCTTACTAACGGTATCTCGTGCAATCTCTGGAATTTCCCCGGCCACATCACCCAAGATTAAACTGCGACCATTCGGACTATGACCCTGGATTTACGGTTCCGGGGCTGTCAAATGTGCTTGCCGCGATCCCGCCGTGATGGCAGCTATTGCAATCCAAAAAATATTGGATCCTGGTGAGTCTAGCCTGGCCTGAGACAAATCCAGCAACGCCAATTACCAATTAGCCATTATCATTAAGGGGGTAATCACCTAGCGTGCGCTTTCATTGAGTAGCCCTCTTTCGATTCGTGATTATTCCTTATATGGTTATTATACTTTAGTTGTTTCCCCTTCAAGGCCGTACCACGGGGGGCTCGCGCAGTTAGCTCTAGTTGGATCTCACTTATTGATACTTTTCCCCTCCCTTAAACGGCCTTCAATTGCCCTTTTATATCACCAGCAATCTCGGAGGACAATCAAATTACTCTCAGACTTCCTTAATAAAAATTTTATGATCTTGCCATCAGTTACTCCTTTACTACTCTTCAGCCTCTCACTCAGAATAATACTAGCATGGAAATTCTTCCATATTGGGGTTGCCTACCTGGCAAATCTCAGATTCGCTCAAATCAACTCGCTTCCCCCTATCAGACTGTTCTCTACGGTGAAATTACACCATTTTAACCTGATCCACACATCCACATCAAAACCGACGCGTCATGGGTGGTGTTTTAAAAGCATTTATTTCCCAACCGTATTCTTTTACAAAATCAATAATACCCTATATATTTACATAGTCCACGATCTCCTCGCCCTACTCGCGCTGAATCATTGGAGTCACGTACTTATGGGTACCCTATCCATGGCTTTCGCTGATCACTGCGCGTTAATTTATGTATTATTTCTTTTCATCAAAAATTTAAATGATGATTAATTAGTGAAAAAGGTCTAAACAATTATTTTTTACTGCCCTGTTTCACATTATATATTCTTATAGCAATATTACCGATCATCTTTGCTATTTCTAATTGTACATTTATAGGAGGATTTGCTAAAGTATTTAATAAAAATAGTATCATTATTAGAACCCGTCATCTGTGCTAATTAGGACTTCTGATGTTCCGGGGTTAGATTCAGTAATTAGTGGAGTATATATCTATATGATCTTTGATCGCTTTAAATTTTCCTAACACCAGAATCGATAAACTCGGTACGCAAAATTTCTAGACTTTATGTAAGCCTTTGTCTCTTCTAACTCTTGAGTAAGAAGGTCTAAATCCAATTCTCTTCTACCGGAGATAATATCCATATCTTTGGCACGAATAAATGAAGTTCTAAAGTAGCTTTTGTAACTCAAGTAAAATACCAATACGACTGGTACAGCTAGGTAAGATTTGAAAAACTGCTCGGCGCTTGGTTTACCACTTAAAGGCCATACAGCAATCCAAAAGTTAGCAATCAGAATTAATGCATTAAGTATAAATCCATAAAAGGAGCCATATATGCCAACGGCTGATGTGAAAGCAAGCTCCTTAGTTGACCTCCCTTGGACAGATATAGCACGACGGAAACGGATATGACAGAGGTTAATGGAACCCCAGGTGAAAATAGCGGAAAGCCCACCAATCGCCATCATCCAAGAGAAAATCTCATTGCGCTTATCAGTAGCCACTAAAAAGCAGAGTAATCCAAAAGTGGATACAATTCCAATACCAAAGAGTGGACGACCTTTTCGATCAACATAAGAAAGAAACTTGGGGGCATAGCCTTGTAGTGAAAGACCCACAAGAGTTCTAGAACAGCCATAAACACAAGAGTTACCAACTGATAAAACAGCGATAATAATAACAGCATTCATGACAGAGGGTAAACCGCCAATACCGGCATTAAAAATTGCAATTACGAAGGGTGAAGCGGACGTAACAACCGCAGAACCAGAAAGCAATTTAGGATCATTATAGGGTACTAAACAACCGATGACGACAATTGAGATAATATAGAAAAGAAGAATCCGCCAAAAGACTTGTTTGGTAGCTTTGGGAACGCTTTTTCTTGGGTTAGCGGCTTCAGCAGCCGCTACACCGACTAACTCTGTACTTCCAAATGCAAACGCAGCATTAACGAAAACTGAACAAAGACCTTTAAATCCAGCAGCAAAAGACCCGGGATTGTACCAGTATTGCGAGCCGATGTAGCCGCCCTTTGGTCCACCGCCGCAGATAAGCACAATTCCAAGAATAATAAAACCAATAACAGCAGTAACCTTAATACTGGAGAAGATGAATTCAGCTTCACCGTAGCCCTTCACGCCAAACAAATTAATTGAAACAATCACCACCCAAAAAATTGCTACCCAGATAGCAGGGTTATATTTCTGTTCAGGGTCCCAAAACTGGAGTGTAATAGATGCAGCAATAATCTCAAGTGGGAGGCCAATTATACTACCAAAAGCATAGTTCCAGCCCATTGCAAACCCCCAAGCAGGATCCAAAAACCGGGTTGAATAAGTAACGAAGGACCCCGCAACAGGGAAAGTAACGGCCATCTCACCCATTGCATTAACGGTACAGAAAATCATAGACCCAATAAGAAAAAATGCAATTAATACCGCTGCTGGGCCGCCTACGGCTAAAGATGAACCAGTACCAACAAATAAACCTGTGCCGATTGCTCCACCGATAGAGATCATTTGAATATGACGTGTTTTTAATGAACGTGCCAGTGGTGCTGCGGCCGTAGCAGCGGTAGCCTTCTCTAGATCAGTCATCTTAGATGTTTCCAAAATGACTTCTTGTCGTCTGAATGTATCTACAAAGCCACTCCATCCTCCAACGGATACCTCCTGTTCTGTGCTTTGTGTTTCGTCCGTGCCGCTCAGATAATGAACATCAGCTGTTGGTTGTTTTTCAGACATGTTGTATATTCTTAAAGAGAGTAAAAACTTTTTGGTGCCTTTTTAAGATTTCAAAACCGTAAGTTCAAGTTAGAAGTTTAGGAAAGTCTGATTTTGAAGTAGCTTTCTGAAAATACACAAATTTGTGTGGCATCTAGTTTGGTATTTAAATATTTTTATTATTTGAACAATAGAGAGTGTTCTTCGATCCATTGAATGCAAAGCCCGAAAATTTTACGGAGAGTCAATTAATTTTAAGTCCACATAAGATTGGTTTCTGCATGGATTTAGATTATTGCGTTGGTCCAGATTTTAAGTTTGTATTTCCCTGGCAGATAAGGTAGCGCATCCAGCTTCGCATGACTAAGCGTACGCTTTGATGATATCCACAATTTAATAGCAGCCGCTACGGTTCTTCTATATATTAAACTGCATTTTTTATGTGGCAGTAAATTTACGCCCCATTTTTTATCATCTTTTAGACCTGGTTTTTAGCATACACAAATTCACGTAAAGTCCACTTATTTGGAACATTCCATTTGTAGCTATATGTATATGTTACCCTGATCTATAGTTGGTCCGTTGCCTATGTAACATGAACTTTCATAATCTTTGGCTCAAAATGGTTAGTACATAACCCGAAGCCACGTTATTTACGAAAAGCATGTTTTGATTCTTGTACCTAATTATTCCGATTTTCCCTCACTTATTTTGCGTCAATATTCATGGTGTGCAAATACAAAAGGTGGACATATATGGTGGATTTACTACTAAAAGTAAAGATCAGTATCAGCGAACCCTGGGCGACCCACCGTTGTTTTATTTTTCTGTGCCTTTCCCGTTTCAGTTCTCTAGCGCCACGGGAAATCTCTCCCATATTGGGAGAACACTATGGGGCCCAAACCCCTGATATGCGTCTCTCCCCACCATTTTTCCGTTTCTTGCTTCTTCACTATGGTTATCATGTCTTACCCTAATTATATGTTGTTCTCGGGATGTCAATGAAGGTCGTAAGGGTTAAAGTTGAATTTAATCTGAAATTATTCAATCGACGGCAGTAAGATGCAAGAGAAGGGTACCCTTTCTAACACAACGAATCTCACATTACTTCCTCTCTCAATTTACTCCAAATTCAATTATCTCGCGCCTGAATCAATTTTTAGCCATAATCCGAGAAACAATGGTGCAATCAATTTACGATATTCATGGTGCTCCTGGCCTGACCTCATGATCAGCACTCTTAATCCAATCCTAATGACTCAGGCCTACCGATGCCCGCTACCACATATTTTATTTTCTTAGGTGGTATAATATATATTTTTCCTTAAATACATCACTAACTTACGCAGAGTTTACCCAACTGAAACGTCTTCACAAAATACCAAGACACGATTAAAGGCGTTGCCAAAATAGTAGTCCCGCAGTAGCAGTTTGCGCTTTATTTGCTTCGGCCGCCAATCAAGAAGCTATGGAGCAAATCGCGATTTAGATGGTTTTTTGACTAGTATATCCTCGGCTCGACTGTAATCACGTTCCTGTGCCATTTTGATGTCACCCTTTTCACCCCTGAAGTCTTTTATCTCGGCATGATTTTACAACTATTGTAAATAGTCTTTGCTTCTTTTTTATGATCCCAATATTTTCCTCTGAAATTCTGCTCATAATGCTGCTAGAGTTCTCGAGCTTTGTTTATTCAAAATTCCTTCAATACAAGTCCTCCATCGATGAGGAGATTCAAATTACAGCGCTCATTTTTAGTATTACCGTCAGCATCCTCGGGCTTTCTTGTCTCTTTTATTTCGGTGTAAGGTCTATATTGCATAACTATTATAAGCTCAGCCTATTGATATTGTATTTTAATCAGCCCTTTCGGACTATATAAGCCATGTTTTTTTCAATTGATCCTTGGAAGATTTTCCTCGTTACTCTTTTTGTTTTCATTATCACCAAGATCATCTTTTGTTGAATTTTGCTGCGGTTTATGATTTATCAAAAGAAGTGAGCAAATAATAAGGAGGATGTGTATATACAAACTTGTAGTGCTGAAAATTCTCTGAACGTATCTATGGACCTCTACAAGATCTTCAAGTTCAGTTGTACCCCCAAGGATATTCAATAATAAAAATGAATGAATTACTGTAGCTGACCAGAGTAAGCTCGGGTGCCATTCTCTTTCCTATTTTAATAGGAAGAGTTTGAATCCAAATAGCATCCACAATAAAACCGCCGATGATAGCGCCAATGCTGTAGGTTGTTGCAACTAAAGTAGTTGCAATTTTAATACCATTGTGATTGACAAAAGCTTAAGGAAGTTTTGAGTGGTTTATTGGGTTCCAGAGAGTCTTCCAATGAAAGCGAAGTTTCTTTAAAAAAACAGGTTGATTGACCTTTTGTCAAGATCAGTCTTTACGCCAAATCGCCAAAACCCTGAAAAAAAGATAATATCCCCTGGGTTTCAATAAAAACTAATGCGACCTCGGAGAGGGTTGAACTCTCGATCTTGCGATTAACAGTCGCACGCCTTAACCAACTTGGCCACGAAGTCTTACAGGTCTTGCCCGGATTCGAACCGGGGTTAACGGAATCAAAATCCGTGGTGATAACCAACTACACTACAAAACCATTTCTTTCAATCTGAAATATTATGACTTATTGGTTATTTTTGGGTTTTCCAATTATACAGAGTCATTTTGTTCTTTTCTTGGTTGAATTTCGTACAAACAATGGGTTGTCCTTGATTTGATATTCAATCACTCATCCTCCGAAGTCGATTGAGTTCATATCTCATATCCAGAGCCTCCATACTCGCCCTTCCAGAGCCTCCATACTCGCATTTCCAGAATCTCCGTATTCTACCTTCTTCCTTAAATGGACGGGTTGGTATTCATACCAACGCCGGCAAAAAATAAATAAAAAGCTGATGCTTCAAGAATGGAAACGATTAATAATAAAAGAAGCAAAAGTGATTAAATATAAAAGTAGAAGTATGTGGTTCAAACTAATATCATGAGGATGATAGTATGATTTTCTTTTTTTTTTCCTTCTATATCTAGGATTATGGTATAAATTTCTTTTTTTTCCTATATTTAGGATTTTTATATCCTAATTCTTATTTCATTCAGGATTCCCTATTTAGCTGCTCTAGGTTTTTTCCGTATTTTTATAATTATATATTTACATAGTTTTCCTTGATCAGTAATAAACTAGCTTAAAACAAAAAACAAAAATTGTACAAAAATAGGGTTTCCTTGATTTGATACTCAATCACTCATTCCCCTAATTGAATCGAGTTCATATCTCGTATCTAGTGTTTTCGTACTCCACCTTTCCAGAGAAAAACAAAATTGCACATTATCAACAGCTTAATTTTTATACTTATTTTATCCGGGTGAGTTGGCATGATCATTGTTGTTGTTGAGATTTGTTATACGTCATGAAAATCCAAGTGGTGTAAGCTAGTATAGGTAAGTATATTATAATACCAGTTTACATCATAATATTGTTTATATATAAAAGAGACTAGTAAACGCATTGAGTATTCTAGAAGGAATTGTCAGTGGAATGAAAAAGGCTTTGACAAATATTCTTTCATCTTCTTTCAATATAATATTCAGATAATAATATGATATTCATGAATCAAAGCTAAGTTTAAATGAACTTGTCAAATGATGAAGTAAAGGCTTCTTGTGTGTGTGATCACCAAATGGTTTGAAGACTTTAATATTATCAGGCTGTCCACAAAATTCCTTTGTCTCACATTGTGTTTAGCATCAAAGTTTGGCGATCGTCAGATTCCCACAAATGAGTTTGGTTTAAATATTCTCTGGATTGAGAATACCACCAAAAGGAGAGCTGAAGGATCGAAATAAGAGTATCTGGATCTAATGGAGAGTTGAATGAATTTACTAACACTAGATAGCATATAGATAAGCCGTGTATAATATAAATGAGGATGACATTCAACCCATAAGAAGTGATACCCTTATCGATGGATAATTTGGGCCTTTTGGAAATAAATGAAATGAGACCCTTTGTCAGTGGTATTATGGATAAACTAAAACGAATTCATGTGTTGGCCCAGGATGACGGCGCGTTATCTTAAATTAAAACTAAGGGAATCTTTGATTCCCTCGCCGGACCTTTCAGGAAGGTTAAAGGGTGATAGAGTAGCTGATTTGAGGATTGTAAATACAAGTTATTTATTCCAGATGATTGATTGTTTTGTTTTAGTTAATTAACTAGTTAAAAAATTATCTTAATATCAAAAACAATCAAATTACTTCTATTCTATCACCCTTTTCTTCGTTATGTTTTCTCTTCTTCAAACGATGAAGTCCCTTCCTTAATCAATACTTTCAGTTTATATGCGAGATTAGTTGATCTAAAACAGTTATAAACAAAATCAGAGACTAAAGAAGCTTACTAGTAAATAAAAGGCAATAAACTAAGGAAAAAAAAGAAATTGGTATAACAGGTCTAGGAACTACTGACAGCGGTCAAGAAATCGTGAGTTCAGGTTTGAGGAATTTCGGTATTTACCAATTTTTGAATACTTAATCTAGAGAAGGGAGTTGTTTCTAATGAATCGCCGGAGTATAAAAGGGGAAGTGCCAGGTTCAATTGAATCAAAAAGGCCTCTTCCATACATAAAAATGTCTCTTCAAGAGCGTCTTCCACAACATTAACCCGCTAGAAGAACCCAAAAATGAATTTCTAACACATTATGACTACATAATGGGAACTAAATGAAAACATATCAGCCTTGAAGTCAAGAACCAAAACTTATCCGAAAAAATTCTTTTAAACTCATCGAATCTGTGTCAAAAATGGAACAAAGGGTTAAAATAAACGGGCAACGAAAATTCCTCAAAGTTCTTCATATTAAACTGTCAATTATTAAAAATATATAGATCAATGATAGCCCCATGTACTTACCATATGTCAGAAACATACATGACAGTGTACCCGTCAGTAACTAAAGTCCCGGTAGAATGGGCTAGACTATGGGGGTGTAGAAGAAAGATGATTTAAAGCGATCTGCACTTATCTGAAGGGTATTACACTTTAGCCGTGGAAAGCCTATGGGACCTGGGTAATACTATCTCACCTCGGTAAGATATTTCACCACTCATCTCTGCATAAATTAAAGCGTCTGGTTGATCCAACGTTGATCAGATTTATAGGAAAAGCGTTTTACTTTCAGCCTAAAAAATATAATAGCATCTATTAAATGCTACATTGGGACCCTTGATTTTTGGAAACCTAGCTCTTAATTCTATAGTATTTTTAGACTTAAAACGTAAAAGGGTAAGATGTCTATGTTTTTTTATTCATAGCTATATAAACTTCAGAATCAACTAACGGAAATTAAATATATGTTTGGCAGTTAACTCAAAAATATTCTTTCAAAATCAGACATCCAAGGAAGGAAGAAAACGGTCACTGACATACTGGATGGGTTCATCGTATGCTACCGAGGAAACTGCGAATGTTTATAGAGTTTTCATCACTTTAAGAAACATATTAATGAGTTAACACCAGAATATATCAATGGTTCATTTCAGTAGCAGACTTGCTAAGAATTATTCATAATTCAAATAAAATAAAATCTAGAAACAAATTATTGATAGATCAACTATAATTCTGAACAATTAGTTAGTAATGTGATCTTACTTAGATATATGATATTACTTTTCAACACATAATTATAGTTTTCATTTGAAGGATCAGGCAGGGTCTGTTAAGATACTGGCAAGTATAAGCCCGAATATCCCCTCTAAACTAAGTTCAAAGGAGAAAGGCGCCCTTGAGGGTTCGTCGTCACATTCGAATAGGAAAGGGAAAGAAGAAAGGTAACTCATCATGTCCAAATGAAAACTGTATATGAAGTATTAAGATTATATTCCATGCCTTAAAACTTACCTTTTGCATTGTTCCTGAAAAAAAGAAAAATTGGAAACGTAGGTGGGGGGAGTGCACTATTTATATTTCAGGTTGGGACAAAAATTTCTCCGTTGGCAAATCTTAACCCTGGTGAAACTTGGTGAAACCCTAAAAGACCCATATTATTTTACAGTGGAGCCGCGCATGCACATGTACTACTATTGTTATTATTCTTATTTTTATCCAATAGATCTAGACAAAAAATACCGTATTTCTACATATATAATGTGTATAAGCCTAGCAAGTAATAAAAAAATAGTAATCTGATTCTGTTTTAGCTTTTTAAATTATGCTTTAAAATAAAAAAAATAAACATTATTGGAGAGGTTTCCTTCGTAATTTATCTAATTACGACATCTTTTCGCAGAAAGCGCTTCTTATTATCTAGATATTAATTTCCCGTGTATTATTATCTTCTAATATTTAGAAATTCATAGATTAATAGGAAATTCTTACTTAACTTATTATATATTTTGGTTGTTTTTAGTTTAATCTCGTTTATTAATTGAACCTAGGTAAAATATACATATAAATTTATAAAAACCTTATACAAAATGAATATTTATGGTAGTATTAGACATTAGTAGTTTAATATTGGATATATGCAATAGTTGTGTTATGTTATTTACTCAATTTTGATTTTGATATTTCGGTTTTCTTTTTTCTTTTGTTAGCTTAATTATCCATTACTCATTGGTGAGTTTCTTTGGTGGCCCATTTTGTTTGTAACGACGATCATGTCCACTCTCCCATATAAAATGGACAGAAAAAAAGCCAGTTGTTTAAATTTTTTAAGATTAGAGATTGGGGAGATGAGTAGATCTCTCAAAGAGAGAATGTTGCTACAAGTGAGGGTGGATTAAATAAATCAGCCATGCCACAGAACAAGTGCCGAAGAGGTGGGCCAGGGTTTGGGGCGCATCGATGAGACAATTGATACAGGTAGTTCGGCAACCCTGGGGATAAATCGAATCAGATGGAAAATATAACCTGTTACATAAATGTAACAAGGCAATAAATTGAAACATTTCCGTTTATAAAGGATGTGACGGAATGGACAGGTATTCATCCTTCCATCGACTTCCTTATTGGGCGGGTTGAATACCTGGATATTCTTTACTCCAGCCTTTGGGGATATAGATGGGAGTGTTATTGATAATGGTGTGACAGAGTTTTTTAATATCCCCCAAGAGCACTAAGGACATTTGGTGTATATGGGACCTTTTTTCCGGGGTATAGGGGTAGATAGTTGGATAGGAGGGAAACTGAAGGAGAAAATGCCGGAGATACAGACAGCCTCGGTCGATCCGATCAATGCTAGCCAAATATTTTTCCGGTTTGGTGGTAAATAAATAATGCCATGATTTTATAAACCCGCACTACGAAGTCACAGGATTCCATTAGTTATTCTGAAATTATATTTTTAAATAGAATTTTTATTAAGAAGTGAAAACGCATTTAAACTAGTAAACAAAAAAATTAAAGAGAATGAATAACCTTCCTGAATGAAATAAGAATTAGGATATAAAAATCCTAAATATAGGAAAAAAAAGAAATTTATACCATAATCCTCATAATAGTAATTTGAATCACATATTTTTACTTTTATATTTAACCACTTTTGCTTCTTTTATTGTTAATTGTTTCCAATTTTTTTTTTTTTAAATAGATTTTTATTAAAAAGTAAAAACTTATTTAAACTAATTAACAGGAAACTAGAAAGAGTGGTTAATTTAACCAAATAAAGCAACATACTAATTTTACTTCACAATAATTATCCGATATAGTGTAATGGCTAGCACGGTCCGCTTTCACCGGGCAAATCGGGGTTCGATTCCCCGTATCGGAGTATTGACACTTTGGCCGAGTGTTCTAAGGCGGTAGACTTAAGCTTGTTAGAAATAACTTGAGTAATCTACTATTCGAAAGGATGCAAGGGTTCGAACCCCTTAGGTGTCACTTTTTGTTAATAGAAAACTGATTCATGTGTTCATTTCGTTAAAGGAGGGAATGAGATTGAATACCTATATTTTTTGGGTATTTTTTTAACTGTAATTTTATGGCTGATGGATATTTTTACATGAGAGGAGAATAATTATTATCAAGGCTTAATCTGGACTATTCATGTTTAAATGTTTCTGCCAGCACATGTTTCTTATCTCCACAGGCCGCTATTTCTTCTTTCGTAAGGAACATAGATCTAATCCTTTTCTTTCTTGTGTAATTAGGTATTTAATAATGGTTCTATGGCTGCTATTCTAGTAGAGAATTAGGTTTCTCATTATATCTATATTGCAATCTTCCTTGTTTAGGAATATCTCTTATGTTAACCAAAAAAAAAGAAGTATAGGTTGGGGAATTGCCAGACATAGTACCTTTTCCCCTTTCTACTTACATACCTCTTTCTTAAACAAGGAACCTTTTGTCCTAACCTCTTTCCTTTAAAACCCCAATAGAGACTAATCTTATTTACTACCTATATACTTGAATATCATCCTCCCCACCCCTGCCGCCTCCTTTTAAATAACCATTCTATAATGTTATACTATCTGGATAACCCAGTTTCGTGATATTCAATTATTCTCCCTTCGAATAAAAAGGATATCTTGACCGTAGATCCCCTGATCCGAACATATATCAAAGTAATTCCAGTCCAGGTACTATATGAGCTTTATATAGATAACCTCGTACATTTATCTTAGTTATATAAACCCTGGTTATAATAATAAACACCTATCTACAAGGATTAAAGATTTAAGTTCAGTATTTGTGTTACAAGTGTCCAACTGTATCATCATATCGTCAAATCAAATAATGACCTGATTTATGTTGGGGAATGTTATCGAAATTGTAACTGAGATCCTATACTGTTTAGTTTCTTATCAGAACTTTTTTATAATAAATCAATCAGTAATGTGATATCACCGAGCCTGAATCTAATATTAAAGGGAGATTAGACTAAATTTCACAAGTGGTAGAGGTTTTTTGAAGAAGTTTTACAAGCTGTAATGATTTTGGCTTATTAATAAGCCTAGAGTAAGGTATCCCCTTTAACTCCACTTAGATAATGCAGTGAATGTTACCAAAATAGGCTCTTGTGGATTCCTATCAACTAGCTCTGTACCAAAAATTCACTATAGTTTATTTCAAATTTAGCTGATTAAAATACAACTAAAATGATTATTTGTGGTATTGGGATAGATAATTTACAATACTCATTTCTTATCCATTGGAGGTTGTTCTTTAATTAGATAGCTTCACCGCCTCACGTTTGTTTTTGATTTTTACGCCTCACTAGAGTGGACGAGATCGTCTCTACCAAAACATATTAGTCATCTTAAAATTTGTGGTACCATTTAGCGCTTCCCCGGATTTGATGACAAAGATATATTTCCGATGCTAATACACTTACACCTCACGCGAAAGGCTGATCGGCAGCATCGGGCTTAAAATATGCATTCCCAGCCCTTCCATGAACGGATGCATAACTGAATGGCTTAGCATATACTGCCTTGTTACTATGTGTTTGTTGTTGGGGTTAGCCTTAGTTCACTTTTCTCTTTTCTTTTTTTCCTTTTTCCTTCACTTGCGTTTTCCGTCGGCCTTTACACGTTGTGCAATTCGGGAAACTTAAACACTGTTATTTACTATAGAATTCGGCGATTATTTTTGTAAGAGATGCTCATAAAAGAAGACCAGTGGTAACCCAGAAAAGAATAAAGTGAGTGATGTGAAAGGGTGGTGATCATGCTTTCAATATAGCCACTCGTTGATTAGCCGAAAAAAAGAAACATTGCTACGTGGCTGCTTGATAATTCAATCTCTGTGAAAGCAAACCCCCTAAAAATGGGGGAGAAGCCAATTTCCGATTTTCACGTTAGCCGAAGGAGCGGGTTACCGTGGTCCTCAAGCCAGGAATGGGAGTGTGGCGGATTCCAGAAGGGGTAATAATCCCGCAGCCTTGCCGATGGTTTCAGCTGATTTCATCCCGGGGCCTCCCACGCGGCGGAGTAGCGTATATATGGGGATATGGAGTATATATGCATACGTTCTTTAATACAGTGCATTATGTACACGTGAAGGTGGGGTGGCTAAACACCGATCGCAGCAAGCGCGTCAACCCTGATAACCTCACACGGCTATTTTGAGTAAGAAGCAGCATAAAAACAGATAAAATACATAGTAAACGCAAAATGTGTAATATGCTTGTCTTCTGCCGCTCGGTCATTAAGAGCCAATCGGCGTTAAAAATTGAGTTTTAATTTTATTATGGGTTTCAGATTAGGGGTAATCGGAGACTCGGCCACTTAGGCCTATCTAAGATCAACCCAATTGATTTTTCCACCTCGTTAAACGCCGATGTTCAACCTTATTTGGGTAGTATATTATCGGAAGCCGCTTAATTACTTCCGATGGACGACTTTTTTCATTAGCAGTCTCGAGTATAAATATTTACAGCTATTTCCTTCGTTACAATCGTTAATTTTTTATCTTCTCTTTCTCTCTTTTTCTCTCTCTTTAATCATTTTATTTTATTTTCATTCTTTCATCTACTTTTAAGTAATCACGCTTAGTAAAATGTCAGCCGATACTTCATCATTGGAGGAGATTGATAAATACAACTCAACAGGCGCGGCTACTCTTCTTAATAACGCTGGTATCGAACGTATTAAATCCAATATCGATACCGGTTTAGTAGCTCATGGGCCCCTCGAAGAACATCTGGATTTAGAAGGCCTAGAAGTAGTTACTCACGACGATACCATTCACACCTCGGTAAATGAAGCCGACGAATGGAAATACCATATTGATTCCGAAACGGGTTTCCGCATTGTTAAATTTGTGGATGGTGATAAAGCTAATCCCATTAATATGCCCAAGAGTCGTAAATGGTGTTTCACTGTTTTGTTAGCGTTGGTTTGCTTCATGGTAGCCCTAGGTTCGGCTCTCCCCACAGGTGCCATGAATGGTCCCATGGAAGAATTTGGCGTTTCGATGGAAGTCGTAATTCTCACGGTTACATTATTTGTTATCGGGTTTGGTATTGGTCCTTTAGTATTTGCGCCTGCTTCAGAAGAATATGGTCGTCAAATTGTTTATAATAGTACCCTAATTATTGCCGTCATCTTCATCATCCCTTGTGGTGAAGCTCCCAATATTGCCACTCTGTTAGTATGTAGATTGATTGATGGTATTGCCTTTTCGGCACCCATGACATTGGTAGGTGGTTCATTGGCAGATATGTGGATCAATGAAGAGCGTGGTGTGGCTATGGCCTTATTCTCAGCTGCTCCATTTTTAGGTCCCATTATTGGTCCTTTGGTAGGTGGTTTTATTGGTGATTTTATTGGCTGGAGATGGAATTACCGTGTGCTAACGATTTTCTCTTTTTGTGTTTACGTGTGTATGCTCATCTTCCTCCCCGAAACTCATCACAGAACTATCTTGAAGCGTCGCGCTAAACAGTTAAGGAAGGTGACCGGTGATGAATCCTACAAGACCTTAGATGAATTAGCTCCTCGTGCCTTATCACAAATTATGAAGGATACTTTATACAGGCCTGTAATTCTTATCCGAGAGCTCATTGTGTTTCTTCTCACCATGTATATGTCTATTATTTATGGTCTCCTTTACATGTTCTTCTTTGCCTACCCGCTTGTCTTCGAAGAAGGCAAGGGTTGGTCGAGTCATATGGCCGGTCTTACTTTCATCCCTATTGCCGTTGGTGTTTTGTTGGCTACAAGCTTCGCTCCCTTTATTAACAACGATTATAATCGTCGAGCCGCTCCTTATTTTGAAAGAGGTGAATTACCCCCTGCTGAATTACGTTTAATTCCCATGATGTTTGGCTGTTGGTTAATTCCCATAGGCTTGTTTATCTTTGGTTGGACTTCCTATCCTACTATTAGTTGGGTAGGACCTACCCTTGCTGGTCTTCCCTGTGGTGTTGGTTTCTTAATTCTTTACAATTCAGCTAATAACTATTTAGTCGATTCTTACCAACATTATGCTGCTTCGGCTTTAGCTTCTAAAACCTGTGTTCGTTCAATTTGGGGTGCTGTTTGCCCATTGTTCACTATTCAAATGTTACACCGTTTGGGCCTGCAATGGGGTATTTCGTTAATGGCCTTTATTTCTTTAGCCTGTTGTGCTATTCCATTCTTATTTATCCAATATGGTGCCCAAATTAGAGCTAAATCGAAGTTTGCTTACTCCCCCGAAAAAACAACTCATTTGGCCCGTGTTACTTCTAATGTTTCTCACAATGAAAAGGTCTAACCGCCACTCATACACTCAACTCTGTTTCTTATTACTTAATAGATATTTCTTGTTTTTTATTATCCAAGTAATTATTGGTCTTTAAAATTCTTAAAAAATATTGCATCATAACCCCCTTTTTATTATATAGTATTGATAATATATATCATCATCTTGTGTAATTTTTCATACTTGAAAAAATAAAATTATTAGCTCTTGAATTTTATCCCTTTTAGTTTACAGAATATATATATATATATATATGATACTATCAGTTCAATGCATCCCTTTAAATACGTCTGCCTCTGTGTGAAAACATATGAAGGAAATAAGAAATGGTACAAAAGAGGTAAATTTATTCTCTTTGGTGCTTATTTTAGGCAACAATATATTCGTTTTGGCCCATATCATTTGACCTTTAAAGAGAGCGAATAGTGAAATATAAAACTTTAACCCAATAACCTACAATAATATTTTACACTATCACGGTTCATTTAATGATGCATATATAACGTTGAGATTATTTGATTATTTTGTTGTTTGCTCTTCTAAGAATCGGATTAGATGCCTGAAGGTAACAGTACTTGCTTGATTTGATTCACTTACCTATACTCCCTTTAGTAAAAAACCACATTACCAATCGGAATAGTACTTTAAGATTCTTTGCTATATTGTTTAACGGATGATATACTACTGATAATTGAGTTAAATTATCCATTTTGATTTCCTTGAACCAATCTCAAGAGTGATGAGCTTAACACCCCCAGTTAGATGAATTAATATACATATATATGAAGTATCTCTTATATCAATGCAACTCTAATTAAAATTATATATATATATATATTCATCTGCTGGTTCTAAATATTAATAGTGGCCCTCTTGTGCGAAGTTCTGACTGCCTACAGTAAAGTATTGAGTAAATAAAGGGAAGTTTAACAATGATATCTAAAGTAAAAAATACAGAAACCAGCTAGAAAAAGGATAAAATTCATTCTAGCCTTATACTTTAACCATCTTTCACCTAATAGAAAAACTCTTTATTAAGATCAACAAGACCGGAGACGGTTTTCCAGTCATCGTATTCAGCATAATCAATAATGATAATCCCACAGCCTAAACCAATATCAGATTGGATTCCGATATTAATGCTTTTAGCTATACTCTTTGGCCAACACATAGGATTCCAGAAGTTGGAACCGGAACAGAAATTAATAAATAGTTTTCTTTTATCAGTAGTGGTTTTGTTGAATTCGATGGCTTTGCTCATATGTTGTTGGATAAATTGATATTTTTTGGTTATATCCTCTGGGGCAGTGATTTCGCACCAATCCTGAACGGCAAACTCCTCATGATCATCGTCAGCTGAATTATATTGCCACCATGCTGCATCTATGCCAAAATCATGGGCACGATTTCTGAGCTCCTCATTAGAGCAGCCGAACCGACGGAATAGAATAAGCTTACCTCGAACTTCACCAATCTTGGGGATTTTGTTACGCAAATACCACCGCTCCTGGGAATTGTTAAGATATTTTTCCCAGAGCAAATTGGCAAAATCGTCGCCTTCCCAAGTTGATGGGCCCTCGGGTTTTAATGACACAATTACGGTCTCCGAAGGATTTTCCTGAAGGAACGCGTAGAGTTCATCTAGAACATTCCTGAGCTTCATAGGAGTGGGTATCTTAACTGGGAAAGCACCATGAATAACCTGTAAATCATCATTATTGGAACCAAATATGCCACTGCAAACGGTAAGATAAGGCCGCGCACATCTAATGTCAATAAAGCGAACTCCATGATGAAGCTGAGTAGTAATAGACGCGCCTTGACATCTAACTGACGGGAAAGAGACATGAGAAGCAGCTGAATTATGAGTGCCGGCGATAGATAATTTGCCGATCGAGGTGTCGTCTTTGATGGGGCGCATCCATGTTTTGAGTTGAACGACACTAGCCATGATGAAATATTATAAATGAAAAACGAAGGCAAGATTTTACGCGATAACAAGCAGAAGGTAAATAGACTATTAAATGAGGGTTAAGCGAGAAAAGAAAGGGAAGCTTACAGAATAAAATTATTCATCTAAAACTCACTTATGAGATAAGAAAGATGTCCAAATTGGAACATCAGTTAGCTCTGGAAGCCCCAATAAGAGCAGTCATGCTAGTCAGGGAATCGATGATATGAGTATGTGCTGGAGATTATATATATCTGACCTCCCGCCGCACCAACGTGAAGATCACCAACTCACAGCCGCAAAGGCCTCGTTTGTGTCTAGTTTTCTCTGTTAATAAAGCTATGAAAATTTTCTGTATATTAGTTTATCGGTTAAATGACAAAATTTATTATAAAACATTATATAATAAGTAATTATTGGTTTTCTAGATTACTTTTAAATGGGCTCTCATCTTCATCATCAACTTCTTCGGCCACGCCGAATTCGCCCTGCCAACCCATGGAAATAAGGTATTGTTTGAACCTTTCGTCTTCGAGTTCTAGATCTTCACCCTCAAGATTAGAAACAAAGAAATATGTAATTATGATACCGATCAAACCTATTACTGCGCCAATTATGGAAATCCATTTCTTTCCCAGATTCTTCTGAATTGGTCTGAAACACCGGGTGCCAATCGCCGCACCTGCTTTACCAACTGCAGCACTGAAGCCGTAACACACACCTCTGACACTGGTGGCATATGATTCTGAGCTGATTAAACTCAGCATATTACCGGGGCTGAAATTACCGAAACTTGCTAGGAGACCGTAGAAAATAACAAAAAGAGGGAAATTTTTGACCATCTTGTCATAAGCAAGATCAATGATTAATCCAATGGCAACCCAGCGTCCGAAACCAATCATAATCTCCATTTCCGCTCAATTCTTTCACATAGCCAGACACCAATAAAAACGCCTGGTAGGGCAATTGTACCGAGAAGTAATTGCCATTCTGCGGTCTTCAGAATTGTGTCACCAGTAGTTAGAACAACAGCTGCGGAAATGATGGTACCTGAAAAGGTTGAATTAGGGGAAGCCAAAAGTAATAAATAAACTAAGTGCCCGCAGTACCAATTAATGTTTTCAAATAATAACGGAGTTAGAAGTAAAGAAATACTCTTCTTGATTGCAGATTTCTTGAAAATCTTGCTGGTTAACATTTTAATCTGAAATAAAATACCAATAATGGTAACACGCACCCAATACCAAAACATACTCTCTCCACACCGTGGATAGATATTTAGGACCGCATATTCTATATGCGGTCCTAAATACAGAAACAGGAAAGGGATCACCGAATGAAAGAGAAAGATTCGTTACCAAGAAAAATATCATACGTCTACGTTAGCCTCTGAAGCAGATGTTGAAAAGGCTTGATATTCACCACCATTACCAAAGGCTACTACTATACCTCTAGAGACAGTCATAATCCAAAACATACCCTCAATTGTTTTACCATGTGAGACAGTAGCTAAAATACCACCGGTAACAATAAACGTAGTGGTGGTAACAATGACGGTTTTACGACCCATTTATCGCATGTGAATCCAATAACCAGTTATCCAATAATAGAACCCACCAGTCGAGCATTGAAAACACGAGTGTGCCAAGTAGAAGTATAATTCAGAGGATATTGTGCTTTCAAAACAACACTGGTCATTATCATCAGCAAACTCTGATACTTAGGCATGTTACCGATGATTATGAAACTACTGGATAAGATGAGTTTCTACTTTCGAAAAAGCCATTAATTCACGAAAATTATATTCCTTTATATACTTGGATATATAAACGGATATATAAGAAACCAGCTATTGGGCATTTAATAACATTGAATCTTTGTAAGAACTAAACCCAATTTTCAATCTCATGATTGGACGTTGAATATAATCACAGAAAAACCCAGAAGGTTGAATCCATATGAAAAACTCTAGCATTAAAATAGCAACCAAAAAAATTCACAGGATTCACAAGTTGTGAATACACGATAGTACGAATAAATAATTAGGATGCTCATATCATATACAAGATACGTAGACGCAGGCTGCATTGCATATTCTCACCGAAGGATTAAAGTAATCGGCGCCGTAGCACGTGAAGAGAAGAGAACGGTTTATGCACCTCGTCTGGTGCCAGCAACAAGCTTTTCTGTAATTACCTTCCTCCAACCATAATGTGAAACACTATTTATTTGACGCCGTGCCGTCCTGTATAAACTTCTACAGTACGTCACCCAGCTCTTTGTTCTCGATCCGGTGACAGTTACATCCAAAATAGAATTTATGTTAGTATTTTCCAAATATGAGAGGGTAGTTTAATCAAAGAGAATCCCGTTTCTCTTTATCACCAAGTGGATGATATTCCAATTGATCGTTGAACAAAAGAGAGGTGGAAGTGTGCACATAGGCCGCGTTATGCAACTTTTCCCAAAAGACTGGGAATGTTATATATTAAAATATAATAAATAAATAAATAAATAAATAAATAAATAAATAAATAAATAAATAAATAAATAATAAATAATAAATAAATAATAAATAAATAATAAATAAATAATAAATAAATAATAAATAAACTATAGGAAAATTAAATCACAATATCGACCAAAATATCCAGTGATCCTGCTTCTCTCATTATAGTAAAACCAAGCATTTATTAAGGAAGAGTTTCAGTAGGATAAAGTGTCTCTGCATGCTCGTCAACTTCCGGTTTTTCAATATGAATGTGATCGACCTTGGAAAACCCGGCACTAGCATGGAATTCTTTTGATTTCCTTGCAGTGAGACCAGAATCGTAAAGTTCGTCGATTTGTTCCAAAGTAAGACCCCTGGTTTCGTAAATAAAGAAATAAACGAAAGCGATGCTGAAAAGATTACATGAACCCCAAATGAAGAACACCTTGGATCCCAAACCAGCATTACCAGGACCCGAATTCACCAGGTAAGGTGTAGCATAAGCAATAGCAAAATTGAATAACCAATTAGTAGCCGCACAAATAGCAATAGACTTAGCACGAACTCGCAGGGGGAAAATTTCACTAACCACAACCCACGCACCGGGACCCCATGACGCAGCAAATGAGGCAATGAAAGTACACACAAAAGCAATAAGCACTTTACTGGATACGGTACTATTAGTGGTAGTACCAACAATGGCCACAATATATTCTGACACGCACATACCAACGGCACCCCAGAATAAAAGTGATCGTCGACCGGCTAGTTCAACCAGAATGATACCGGGTATTGTCATAGCTACATTAACGGCGTTGGTGATCATTTGGGTGACGAAAGGATTATTGATACCAGAATTCTTAAAAAAAGTTGTACCATAGTAAAAAATGAAATTTACACCAGTTAATTGTTGAAGAGCTTGAATACTCATACCAGTACAAATCTTCCTTATTTGGTGATTACCAGGGTGGAAGCAATCAATATAATTACTTTTACCAAAAGATAATTCATACTCGTAATTGGCTTGAATTTCAGCTAATTCATCTAAGACAGCTGGATGATCTTGGGGTAACCGTCTTAATCTCGATAATGATTTTCTAGCCTCTTCAGGCTTACTCGTCTTTATATAAAACCGAGGTGTCTCGGGCAAAAGCATCATTCCGAAAAAGAGAATAAGTGCCCAGGCAAATTGAATAGCGATAGGAATTCGATAGGAAGCAGTAGAATCAATATTATGTGTGCCCTGGTTCACCACCGCAGCTAGCAAAAGACCAATAGTAATAGCCCATTGATAGAGACTAACGATTGCGCCACGAATCCATTTTGGGGCGGCTTCAGATTGGTATAATGGAACGATAGCAGAAACAAAACCAACACCTATACCGGCTATAGCACGCCCTGTACATAAAAGCGCAATGGTAGTGGAAGCCGTTTGCAAAATCACCCCGACGGTAAAAATACAACAGGCAATCATCAAACCTAACCTACGACCAAGGGTATCTGAGACGAACGGGGCAATAAGAGCACCACAAAAGGTACCAGCAGAAAGGATCGAGGTAATGAGGGATGATTCCCCCGATGTAAATGAAGTTCCATTTGCAGCAAATTGTTGTTTAACAAAAGTCATGGCTAAAATACCTGAAATAGTACCAGTATCATAACCAAATAGGATACCACCAAAAGCGGCAAATCCAGCGACGAAAACCGCCATAAAAGTTGATCCTTCATCCTTTCCTTCATATCGGAAAACTCGTTTAATAAGATTTCTCATTACTGAATATTATTAGAAGTGTGGAAGGTTATTGATGAATAAATAGTTAAGTAAATTGATAATTGATAATGAGTTAGAGATAAAAAGACCAAATTAGCAGATTAATGAAAGACCAAATAGAGTCGTATTTATATACAACCACTCAATACTCAATACCCCTCTTTTTATGTATTAAATCTTGTTTAATAAAAATGATATACAGGAAGTATTAAGTTTACCAACTTATTCGATAAAACAACGCCAATCATCACCAGCCAGATAAAGCGACATCAATGCTACTTGTAGGTAGTGTTTCACATAAGAGAGCATAAGTTTCAGTCACCGGATAATTAAAATTGAAAAAAGTAAATTAAGGCGAATGTACCCCGCAATTAGGGCTAAATATTAGTACTGAAGGATGGTGAATTGAGACATCAGTATATGTTTCGAGGTGTGTCAGGTATCGTGACCTAGTGAAAAATGAGACATGTCCACATGAGACACATCGGAACATGTTACAGTTTTAAGATTTCAAAAAGAGAATATATCTTGCATCTATGTCGTCATTTTGCCCCAAGTTTGGGTATTATACTAAAGCAAACGGATTATTGGCTGTTGTCAAATAAATTGACGGTAAACACAAATTCCACACTCGCATAAAATTCCTTGCATATAGAAATGAATTCAGCCTTGCTTGGACCAGAATTGCTCGGATTTTCACCTGCATAATTTCTCTTCTACGGAAAAAGATATGCGGAATACAGCCAATCATTTATTTAGTTACTCCTGGCTAACGCATTTCCCCCGCTTTTTTTAGGGACATAGTGATTCAGATCAAGCATTTTCCTAACACCCAATCTCAGATCAAAACAATCTCCAGTCCTCGTTTTGCAGTAATACGCGAGTTGGACCTGATACTCATTTACAAATTACAACTTTTCCAAAAAAATGATTGCCTATTTCTAAATTTTCAGTATATTAGCCATTAAATGCTTAAAAACAATAATTACCAATGCCTTGATGGCCAAGTTGGTAAGGCGTAGCACTAGTAATGCTAAGATCGTCGGTTCGACTCCGGCTTGAGGCAAGATACATTTTTGCCACTGGCTACCATATCCTTATTTTTGGCTAATTCGAATGTCTCTTAATCTATAGCGTGGGCCGTTTTTGGCTTATAACCCTGCTATTTCCGTTTTTTATTTCCGTTTTTTCTGTACATATTCATATACATTTTGTTAGTTAGCAATATTTTGACTGAGTCAATAAATTATGTATGCACAGAAAGACAACGTGACATCATTTGCCATATTAGTGTTTCTATTTGAAACACCAACGCCCCATTGTCTTTGCGAGGTAGATTTAATTATCACCCAACCGCTTGAATAATAAAATTTGTCTTAGTTTATCGCCCCAACGATTCTAAATTTACATTAAAGAAAATGGGGGTTTTATGCTTTATTGCTATAGTGAATGTGGGGGGGGGGTTCACGTTTATCCCTTCCAACGTAACCCTTGAACCCCGGATAAACTATTTTGCGGATAATAAGCGTATCTAAGAAAAAATTCTAATTCCTAATCTATGTTATAGTGTATACTTTTTTGAAACCCGGATAAACTATTTCACGGATAACAGGTGTATCTAAGAGTTAATTTTTAATTACTAATCTATATTTTGCCTCTTATCTACATATCCTAAGGTCTGAAAACACAAAATTTTATACAAGCGTTATGAAATACCCGAAAGTTAAGCTTTCTACATTGCTTCTACTCCGTTAGAAAATAGTTATCGTAAATCACTAATAGGATAATAATCTTGTCAGTTCATCTTGGAATTAGAATTATCATTAAGGTCTAGGGAGGTATGCTCACTGTCAGAAGAATTACCCGAGATCTTACGCAATTTACGCTGCAATTGGGTATTTATCACACGCTCGCGTTCTAAACGACTCTCCAGGCCATGCACCCGTTCCTTCCATTCGGCGAACTCGGCATCACTACGCAGATGAAACGTACGCAAAGCTTCCCTGATAGTATCACGCTGCCCCTGAATTTCTCTAATTTTCTCAGAATCCTTGCCAGCTAATGAGGACTCATTTCCGGCCAAATTGTTCGATTCTTGTTTGAGTTCATCTATTGTTTGATTGAGGCGTTTGTTTTCAATTCTCAACTCTTGAAGCTGCTTATCTAACTCCGCGGCACTAATTCCACCAAAGCTGGCATTTGATGCTGAAATTATGTCCATTTTCAAACTATCAATTTGTTTCTGAAGTCTCGCGTTATCGTTCTCAAGGTTTTCAAGTTGGACCTGCAATTTGACGCTTTCATAGTTCTTAGCTTCCAATGACCGCGTCTGTTCAAGCAATTCATCCTGTAATTTTGTCCTAGCTTTGAGTGAGTTAAATTCTTCAGGATCGACAGAACTGATCAGATAACTGAAATACAGCGATCTTTCACTCTGGAGCGCTTGACTTAATTCAGCTAACCGTTGTGCATTGGCCCGAGGTTCTGCAACCTGTTGAATATATTCAGGCAATTGATTGAAATTAGCGTTAGAGCCGGTATTGAGGCTAGAATTTGTCTTTTCGATAAACTTGTTCTCTAAAATAACTTCCCGTCTTACCGAGTCGGCTAATTCAGCGCTAACTAATTGTAATTCTTTTAGTAATTTAATTTCCATATCAGATGGCAACGCTGGCGCTTGACGGCCAGTGTTATTTTCCCTGGAATCAGGGTTAATGGTAGGTATCGAACCAGGTCTAGCTGAATTTTGAGAACTGACCTCTCTCTGGCCGTTAGTGTTATTATTATAATTTTGATTCTGGCCTTGATTCTGGCCTTGATTCGGGTTAAAGTTGGGGGGCATTTGGTCTCGTGCTTGAGAAATATATTGGCCCTGGCTTGAACCTGGCCGATAAACGCCGCTACTGTTTGTCCGATTGTTATTTTGAGTTGATCCATTGCCGGCGGAACGACGATTGAAGCCCATGGGAGATCCCCCACCGCCGAGAGCTGTCATAGACATGGCTCGACTACCGGCAGGTGATTGGCCACCCATTCCTATGGGATTGGGTCTGTATACATTATTAGAAGGGGAATTCCTGTTACCACTATGCATACCTGTACCACCGGGTCCTCCCATAGGTGAATAACCGCCAGGGGGTACACGGCCCGAGGTTAGTGTATGAGCCCTATTGTCATTATATTGAATGTTTTTGTTGTTTCTAGGTGAATCTTGTACAGCAGAGTAAACCCCTACATCAAAGCCCAAGGCACTAGTCGGATCAGCTGTTGTTGACGCGCCACCTACCATGGGTGACCCACTAACCACGGGCCCTGAAGGATTGTTGGCGCCTTCTACACCAAGCTCACGCACCATTTGACGTTGTTGCATCAATTTACGATTTTCTGATACCTTTTTACGATAATTAACCTGCTCGGCAGCCTTGATTGAGGCGTTGGGATTTAGAATCGTAGGGATTATAGGCGCAGTATCCGATGAGAACATAGATGATACCAAAGATGACGTACCACCACTCATGGTATTGGCCTTCCCGGTTCCCGGGCCATTACTTTGGCTGAAATCGTTAGCCGCGTCCTGTGAAGCACTATTCATGGTATTATACCGCTGACGATCTCTCAGCGAAGAAATATCACTCATAGAAATCTCCGGTACGGCAACATCCTGGCCCGGGTGATAAGGTGTCGAGCGGCCTGAGGTGGACGTCATTGTTGAGCCCCGCTCGCTATTATTATTATTATTTGATGATTGACGAGAAATGCGATTATAATCTACGCCCTGTCTCAGACCCTGTGATTGTGCTTGAAATTGTGATTGCGATGGTGACGACGAAGAGTCCCCGTAGTAACCGGTAGCTGTATGGGGACGATTCTGGTTCTGGTTCACTCTGCCTAAGCCATTTGGAGCACCCGAAACGCCATCATAGTTACTCATGGCAGAGCTATTACGGACCGGGCCATATGCATTATTGTCATTATACGATTGAAATGATCCGTTCGAGGAGGCGGCGTTCGGCGCCGACATGTAAGGGGCCGGATGGAAATCATCAATCAGATCGTCATCATCGTCAGAAAAGTTGACCTTGGAGCTCTTTGTCGTCGACGTAATAGACTTACGAGACCAGAATTTAGGAGCCATTGGTGAATATATGCACTAGAGGCGTTAAAATATAGATATATAACGTTAGAGAGAACACCACAACTCCTGTGCTGCGTTTTAAAGGCACGTCGAGAACCAAAACTTTAGATTCGCGGCCCTGCGCTACGCCGCCAACGTCGGCCGATTACCCGCCAGTGGACGTCATCACCACAGTGGGAATGTGATGCGAAGATAATCAACAGTTTTTGGTTGTATTTATCGCAAGCTATCAGTGAAGATTGATTAGTATATACACACACATATATATATATATACCGAACCATGTTTACACCCTCTACTGTAGCCAATGCGGATTCCGGAGAGAACGACACCGTAGGTCGTAACCAAACTCCTCGTGAAGTTGGCTTATTGTTGAAGAATGCTTCAGTAAGCACCGGGCCCGAAACTGTTTTGGATTTGCCTACAACGCCCTATATTGAGCCCTCGATATTGACCACCAACGTGATTGAAGAGGTTCTTACAAACCGTTTAAAAACGCTAAGTGAATTCAACGTGCAAGTTGTCAAGTACCGTGATTTAGGCGATCGTACCTTTCTTCCCGGCGAAACTGCTAATCATTATATGATCTACCTTTCCGATGGCGTTCATGCGTGCCAATGTGTAACCACCAAATTCGACCCAATTTTAGCATGTGCCAACAACCGTCCTATGATAGTAATTAAGGTAACCAATTATTATATGGTTTTTACCCAGTCTAAGGTTTTGCCTGTAATTTTGGATTATGAAATTTTGCCTGGTATCCCGCCCTTGAAGCTAGGTCACCCAATACCGCTAATCGTATCGGCCAAACAGGGCGATATAGATGAATATAATCAGCATCGTCCCCACCGCGATATGATTAAGGGATTTAAAACACCCAACCAAGGTGTATTGGATGGACTAGAATCGGATGCTACTGTTGGTGATAATTCTAAGAGAGCGAGCCCTGAAGTGTCAAGACCTGAAATTGCAAGATCTGAAGCTGAAAAATCTGAAGTGGCAAGACCTGAAGTGGCGAGACCTGAAGTGGCGAAACCCGAGCCGTTACAACCTACCGCTACCTCTACTCCTAATCCCGTCAGCACTACTACTACAGCTAAGAAGGCGCTCCCACAAGTTGCAACTTTGACGAATTCATTTGTCCGGCCAGTGATTGATCCACCAGTTTCAGCATCATCGTTCAATCCAGGTTCTACGCGTTCCGCTGGCTCATCATCATCGCACTCGCCACACGGACAAATATTCCCCCTGAGTAATATTTCGCCATACCAGGGGAAATGGACTCTACGAGTTCGTTGTGTCAAAAAGAGTGAAGTCAAGCACTGGACCAAAAATAATAATGTCAGCGGAAGATTATTCTGGGCTAATTTTATGGATGATTCTGGTGAGATTCGTGCCACGGGGTTCAATGATGATGTGGATCGATTTTACGATTTGCTGGTCGAAGGTCAGGTATACTATATTCATACATGCAATGTGGTTGAGGCCAAGAAACAATTCTCTACATTGGATAATGACTATGAGTTAATTTTCCGTCGGGATTCTCTGGTGGAGGTTTGTTCAGATGTCATGCCGGAAGAATTGCCTCAAATTAAATATCAGTTCGCGCCACTGGAAAAGGTGGCTGAAATGGAGGCAAATCAAATTGTAGATATCATTGGTTTAATCCATGAGATTCATGAGGTTAGCACCATTATTTCTAAGGGTACTGGTAAAAGTTACGACCGACGCGATATTGTCTTGGTTGATGATACGCAGCATTCGATTAAATGTACACTATGGGGTAAAGACGCCCATGAATTCAAGTTATCTCCCGGCACTGTGTATGCCATTAAGGGTGGTAAAGTCAATGATTTTAACGGTAAGAGTGTATCGTTATTAAATTCATCGTTGACGGCATCTAATCCTGAAATCCCGGCTTCTTTCAAGTTAAAAAACTGGTACGATACCGTGGGTAAGAACACCAAGCATTTCAGCTCTATTTCTAACTCCGGAAGTAGTGGTAGTGGTGGTAATGATGGTAAAAATGCTGATAATTATGATAAACGAGCCACTATTGATGCAGTTGTGTCTAATCCGACCTTGGGTCATGATACTGCTGATAACCAAGGCCGCGGTGATTATTTCACTGTGAAGGCTATGGTAATCTTTATCCGTCCAGAGACCATTTCTTACCCAGCGTGTTCCAACGATGGCTGTAATAAGAAAGTCATTGAGGACAGCGGTGGTCAATGGCGTTGTGAAAAATGTGATTTGTCGTTTGAAAAGCCCAATTACCGATATATTCTTAGTATAAACATGGGCGATTATACAGGACAAATGTGGATGACAGCATTTGATGATACGGCAAGAATTATTCTGGACGGTATTGATGCTAATCAGATGATGGAGCTTAAGGATAACGATTATGATTTGTATAAATCCAATTTCACGAAGCACCTTTCCAAGGAGTTTATTTTGCGTTGTCGAGCTAAGGTGGAGGTCTTCAATGATGAACCCCGACTTCGAGTTAGTATTGTGACGGTAACGCCAGTGGATTTCAAGTCGGAAAGTAGAAATTTAATCCAGGATATTAATCGTTATTAATTTAGAGATTTCCCAAATTATGACTGACGAAATACTTGATTTTTAACTGAATAGTATTTTATTATTATTATCATTGTTATTGTTATTATTATTATAGTTGTAATTTCTTTATTCTTTTTCTGGGATTTATATTTTAATCTTTTTTTGGGGTTTTTAATTTTAGTTGTTTATAATATGAATAAAAGGTTCTTAATGGTTTTTCAACAAATGTGTTTTTTTATATTAGAAATGTAAATATATAAGGTTAGGATGTTCATTAGTCATTATAAAAGCAAGCCCATTCTGAGCGAGCCCGAGGTCATTGGCGGTGGCGGTATATACAGGTGTAAGATTGGTCTTTTGTCTATATAGACTTTAATTTACACCATAAAAGATTCACCACAACCACATTGACCCTTAGAATTAGGATTAGTAAACACAAAACGACTACTCAGTTTATCATCAACCCAATCCATTTCGGAGCCAATGATACTAAATAAGGCCCTAGAATCGACCAAGACACAAATACCATCTTGAATGACTTGTTCATCAAACTTCTGGGGGGCGGTAACATAATCCAAATGATAAGTAAGACCGGAACAGCCTCTATTCTGTACGGAGATTCGAATCATTTGCGGGTTGGGCGAATCCAGTAAACGACGTAAATGGACCATAGCATTTTCGGATAATGTGATAACGGCTTTACGGGGTCTTAATTTACGCTTACTCTTCATAGGCGTTACGGGGCCCGAGGTGGGCTCCGGGGCCGGAGTCGGCGTCACGGGAGTGGCGGTAACGGCGGGCGTGGGAGGGATGGGTAATGAACTCTCAATGGCAATATCTTCGTTAATTTTGGTGGAGGGTCGGCCGAAGGATAATTTCTTCATACGGGCGCCGGCCATCATGGGCGAGGCCTTGGAACCAGGTGTGGGAGCGTTAGGTGTCTTGGTAGCGGCGCCGGGGGTCATACGGGGTAAAGAGTGCTTCGACCATTTATCGCTAAGCTTGTTGGTGGTGCCAGTGCTGGTGGACATAAGCATGGGGGTCGGGGTGGCGGTCACGGTAGCCGTCTGTAAGAACCGCCTGGCGGCCATGGTGTGTGATATAGTGCGATTAATCTGAGTCCTCAACATGCTGAATGAGGGTGTATAATGAACGAGGATGAGGGTGGAGGGGGTGGGGCAAAGGGGATTTATAACACCAGTAATAGTAATAACCAGGGGGCGTATATATAGAGAGAGCGCGAGACGGATCTAATATATGTGTATATATATGTGTATATATATATATATATTATGTTATAGTCACGGCGGATAGATGGGGAGGTGCAAGCGGAACGGAGTCCAATGTGTCCAAGTCGGGTTCTCCGTCTGAAAGGCAAATTCTAATTATCCTCCGGGGCCATCGCGCGCATTCAATGAAACGTCCCGCAGCGACGCTGACCGTGTGGCCCGTAAGCGGTCATAGCCATTTCGCGCCCTGCCATTGGCCGCCGGCCCTCTCGGCGGCCGGTCCCCATTACTCAGTGACCGGCCGTGCTTACTCAGCGGTCACGGGGCTTGTCCGTCCTCGGCCGTGCCTTTCGTTTTTCGTTTTTCGTTTTTCGTTTTTCGTTTTTCGTTTTTCGTAGTGGATCTTGCGGTCGCTGGGTTGATTACGGCATCACTATATAGTCTCATGATAGTCAATTATTACATTTGGACAGGTTAAATATACAAATTGGTTCGTTAAATCGTTCTGACCCCTAGTCGAGAGGATCCGTTTATTAAGCCATTAGCTTAGACTTGGACAATAAAACCCACTGCCTCGAGTGGGTCTAGAAATCACCACCGCCAAAGTCGTCGTTACCGCCAAAGTCGTTGCCACCGTTATAGTCGTTACCACCACCACCGTTACCGTCACCGTAGTAATTGTTCTCAATCACTGTATCGTGCGACATCTCGTGCGACATCATATCGCCCAACACCATACCAGTCAATAAACCACCGGCGCCCCCGAGCATGGCGCCCGTACCGGCACCCATTTTGTGTTTAGGCTTTTGCGCCTGTTGCTGGGCGTAGATGGGTTGTTGTGGTTGTGGCTGGCCATAGCCCCGCTGGTAGTTATCCTGTTGATAACTGGGTTGACCGTATCCTGGTTGTTGATATCCTTGCTGATACCCCTGTTGGTACCCACCCTGCTGTTGGTATCCCTGTTGCGGGTAACCACCTTGTTGTTGATATCCTTGTTGGTATCCTTGCTGATAACCACCCTGTTGTTGGTAACCACCCTGACGTGGCGGCTGGTAATTGTTGCCATTCGCTTCGTTATAACCAGGGGGCGCGCCGTTAGCAGCCACTGGGGGTTCCCATTGCGATTTTCCAGTGTTTACATCCACGTAATAAAATGTCTTGTAATTCTCATCGAATTTGGCTAACCATCCGGTAGGAACTGAAGGGGGCGGGGGGTGAGATGGGGGTCCGCCTGACATGTTTAAATTAAATAATATATGATTTAGTATCAGATAATCTTGTATAAAGAGGAATCTTGTATAAGGAGGATCTTGGCCAGGGCAATATAGGCTCAGCCACCACGGGAGTAGGTATCACCCATTATCATTTACCAGTGAAGGTTACCCGGACCGATTCCATAACAGGGTCTAGACAAACTCAAACTCTTGGCTATTGTGTAGTAGATGCTGATGGGCTCTAGGTAGAGAATACCCCTCAACTGATGGTGCCATATTTATCTTAATAACTGGTATCTACTTTATATTTTCAGAAATAAACACAAGCTGGTGTCTTGATGGTGTTGGGCATGGGTGTGGGCGTGGGCGCCTCTATGTGCTCTTCCAGATCTAAGGTACTTGCTTAATAGATGCTATCACCCAGGATTACGATAACGTAAGGCATTGCATAATGAGTTTAATAGTGGCCCCCATCTGAAAAACAGCCAAGCGGATAGCCCTTTACCATTTTCAATTGCTATAACCCATATTTTATAATTATCATGTTGATAGTTTATCATTCTACCTGTTACATTTGATTCATATTAGTCAATTTTCAACAGGCGATGTACTAAATACTGACCCAGAGTCTACCCTTGTAGATTGATCTAGATCCAATTGATATGATGAACAGAAGCGAAAATGAACAGAAGCGAAAATAACACTATCCTATGCTTTCTTTTTTATTATTTGAAATAATCTCCGTAAAATAATTAAATTCACTGTAAAATTATTTCTTCAGAGGCTGTTCTTAATATACAAGTCATTAACCTTTGGAATAATATTTTTCAGATTGAGATCTTTTTGCAAAGTAGTATTGTTTTTTCCATGGTTGCGATTTAACCGCTATAGTTCGACCCTATCGTTAAAAATAGAGTTATTACTTATCCCAATTCTCTTGAATACAATCCATTTAACCGCATGAACGTTAAGGGCCAGCGCTCCGATAATGGCATTGTTGATTCATAATGAGAGTCAAAATCCGCGAGTCTTTACCCATGTAGAGGGGCGTGTTAAAAACTATAGATTTGATTTCTGTAAGACTCAAAATAGCTCTCAAACTTCATTCCTGCTATCCTCCATTCATTAATTATACCAGAGCTTTTAGGCTTGGCTGGGGCTTTCCTTGTTCACATCAACTAAGAGAACTACTCGAGATCAATAACGTACTTTAGCTGAGTCACTTTTCAATACAATGCCACCTTCATTATTTATCTCATGGTTATGATCCTGGGAACCACGATTGACTCTCGGGCCATCTTAATAAAGAAAATAAACAGGATGATAGTTCTTTTAATATTGCTAAATTGCAAATGCTGCTTGATAATTACACAACGTTGGACGATTACGAGAGGAAGAGAATGGATGATGCAGTTGGCGAGATCGTGTCCGATAATGAAAGAGGTACCGTGGAACATCTAACCACTCAAAACAAAAGAATTAAAAGGAAAGGTAAATCAGTCATTAATGCATCAACGAAAAGAGAATCGAGTGCATATGAACACGCCCATGTGGCTCATACGAATAAAGTGGGGTTGCTAGAACAAGAAATTTCCGCCCAAAAATGAAATTGAACGGTGAACTGCTATGAGCCGAATAAAGAGTGTCTATTTACCGATTCAAAGCCACAATGCCTTTTCAAAAGAGGGGTGCTAGCAAGCCCATTACACTAGGCTGTTTCGATATGAACCAATAGAGCCCTTCCAATCGTAATATTAAATGTACTTCCATCTTCAACACGTATTTAGTATTGTGGATCAGGTAAAGCCTCATGCGCGAGGAACTATATACGGATATAAATAGGTAAATGGCGTTAGATTTAAGGGGCTGCACCAGATAGTGCTGCATACATATATAGTGACTATAAATAATCTGTGCGGTAAGTAATGGTTTAAAGTGTAGTGAGTATTTCCCCTATTATGCAAGAGATAAGTAATGTTTGTTGAGTCGTTGGGCCCTTTTGGACTGTTGACTCGGATGACTATCCAATCTAACCAATGAGAAGGGACTTTAATACCTGGGTTCCTGCAGGGCCAGGAGTCTATAAATATTACGTTTGATTCATGACTCTGAATCAAAACCGACACAACCACACGAGCACAAACGAACACACAATTATCAGTATTTTTATCATGTTTTGCCTTCAACGTAATATTATCAAAACCACTTCGAGTCCTATTCAAAGACGTCTTTATTCAAAACTATTGGATAAAACGACTGCCGCCCAACAACCTCGTACTAATTGGACCAATACTGAAATTACCGAGTTGTACAACGCACCTCTGATATCGCTGGTTCATCATGCCTCCGTTGTTCACCGCCGGTTCCACGAGCCCAGTGAAGTTCAATTGTGTACATTAATGAATATAAAATCAGGAGGTTGTACTGAGGACTGTAAATACTGTGCTCAATCTAATCGATACTCCAACGAAACCGGTGTCAAGGCGGAAAGGGTCGTTACTTTGGACCAAGTACGTGAAGAAGCTGAACTCGCTAAACGTAACGGATCCACTCGTTTCTGTATGGGCGCCGCTTGGCGTGAAATGGCGGGTCGTAAAAATTCTATTAAAAATCTCAAGGAAATGATTAAAATTGTCGATGATCTCAAAATGGAAAGTTGTGTCACATTGGGCATGATTGACCAATCTCAGTTAAGTGAACTCAAAGACGCTGGACTTACAGCTTATAACCATAATGTTGACACTTCGCGCGAATATTACCCCAAAGTAATCTCTACTCGGTCTTATGATGATCGTTTGAAAACTATTGATAATGTACAGGCCTCAGGTGTCAGTGTCTGTTCGGGGGGTATTGTAGGCATGGGGGAAACCCGTGAGGATCGTATTTCCTTCTTACATACTTTATCCACATTAACTCAACATCCTGAATCTGTTCCTATTAATCGCTTGGTCCCTATTAAGGGTACACCGCTTGGTGACGAACTTTTGGCGGAAGGTAAGCCTTTGCCTTTTGATGAAATCGTGCGTACAGTAGCTGTAGCCCGTTTAATTATGCCAGGTTCAATTATCCGTCTTGCGGCAGGCCGCTACACAATGAAGGAAAGTGAACAGGTAATGTGCTTTATGGCTGGGGTTAATGCCGTATTTACAGGTAAAAAGATGTTGACTACGATGTGTAATGGTTGGGATGAAGATAAAGAAATGCTTGAGAGATGGGGTTTAAAGCCTATGAAGAGCTTCGATAGAACCATGGTGGATCCTAAGGTTACTGAAATTGCGCCTTCAGTAAGTATTTAAATGAAAGATTATAAAATGTACTACTTAAACTCGTTTCTTTTGTTATTTTTGTTATTTTTGTTTATATTAATTAATTATTACTTTATTATTTGTTACCACTTTTCCAAATCTATAGGCCAGAATTACTATAACGTCTCTGAGGTATCAGCGGTATATAATCAAAAAAAAAGAAAAAAAAGGAAAAACACAATTACAAACCACAACATCAAGATAATACCACCACAGAACTACCAAACGGAAACACTCTCTGGAATAATAATTAACCCTTAATCAAGCTACTTTGTGTGCTCAGCTAGGGCCACAGGCCGTCTATCAATCTACAGATCGCCCGCTGCCAAAGTCCCAGCGATGCGATCCGCCGCGATTACATAAGAAATGACTAACGATGGAGCTTGCTAATAATGTCAACTCTAAAACCGGGTAAACCTAAACATCTAACCTCCCAAATGGAAAAAAGAAAAAAAGTATCGGAAAAAAAACTTGCATTTTCTAGTTTTCAAATTTTTTTACAAAAAACAATAGGGACGTTCGTTTGACTTTATCAATCTCATCGATAAGGGATCAATAATTTAGAGAAAGACGGAGAAACATAGCTGTTATACCAAATTGAAGAAGTACTCAATCAACCCTGAAGCACTCCTTTTTGATTCGATAGCCTGTTTCTTTTTTATTTAACTTTTATTGAAGGAAAAAAACGAAGAATCAGAAACAACCTATATCTGCGTTTTTGAGAATGTCGTCTACCGTGGCTACCGCCTCATTCCACACTCTTGAGCGAGAGGAAATTTTCCGTAATCCTCCTAAGGATAAGTCCGCTTGGCCTTTACTTAAGCAAGCCGTTGCTCCCCATGTTGGTTCCTTCAATGCCCTTATGGATGGCCCCGATGGTGGTTTACTTAACTTAGCCGTGAAGGATATTGGTACCAAGACTGTTTTCGATTCCAACGAAGTCGGCCGTTTAGGTAACAAGCTTAACTTCCGTATCGCTGAAGTCCAAATCACCAAGCCTGCTGTCAGTGCTAAGGATAAGACTACCGTAAATCGTAGAGTCTTCCCCTCCGAATGTCGTGAACGTATGTCCTCCTACCGTGCTAGATTGATTCTTAAGTTTGCCTGGTCCGTCAATGATGGCCCTGAACAGTTCGAATACCGTGAAGCTGGCCCTGTGCCTATCATGTTGACCTCCAACAGATGTCATTTGGAAAATATGTCCCCCGCTGATATGGTGGCTCACAAGGAAGAATCCGAAGAATTAGGTGGTTACTTCGTCGTTAACGGTATTGAAAAGTTGATCCGTCTTCTTATTGTTCAACGTCGTAATCATCCTATGGCCATTATCCGTCCTTCCTTCGTTGGTAGAGGTGCTTCTTACTCTCATTTCGGTGTCCAAATTAGAAGTGTTAGACCCGATCAAACGTCACAAACTAACGTCTTACATTACTTGAATGATGGTAATGTTACCTTCAGATTCGCTTGGAGAAAGAACGAGTACTTAATCCCCGTTGTCATGATTCTTAAAGCCTTGATTGAAACTAACGATAGAGAAATCTTCGATGGTATTGTCGGTACTGAAACCAATAACTCTTTCTTGACTGATCGTTTAGAATTATTACTTCGTACATACAAGTCTTATAACCTTTACTTAAAACAAGATACCCTCGCCTACCTTGGTGATAAATTTAGAATTGTCTTTGGTGCCACCCCCGATGTTTCCGATGTCGACGTTGGTAAAGAAGTCTTGCAAAGAATTGTTCTCGTTCATCTTAAGGATAACAAGGAGAAGTTCCGTGCTCTTTTGTTTATGGTTAGAAAGCTTTACGCCTTAGTCGCTGGTGACTGTTGTCCCGATAATCCCGATGCCGCCCAACATCAAGAAATCTTATTAGGTGGTTTCTTATACGGTATGATCATTAAGGAAAAGATTGATGAATACCTTCAAGGCTTCAAGGCTCAAATTACCTCTGATGTCAATCGTAAGATGGCTGTCAATTTCGAAGATAAGAAGTACATCAGTAAGGTGTTCATGAAGATTAACGAAAACATTGGCCAAAAGTTGCAATATTTCTTGTCTACTGGTAACTTAGTTTCCCAATCCGGTCTTGATTTACAACAAGTCTCTGGTTACACTGTCGTCGCTGAAAAAATTAATTTCCACCGTTTCATTTCCCATTTCCGTATGGTTCATAGAGGTTCTTTCTTCGCCCAATTAAAGACAACAACCGTCAGAAAGTTATTGCCCGAATCTTGGGGTTTCCTTTGTCCCGTACATACACCAGATGGTTCCCCCTGTGGTCTTTTAAATCATTTAGCTCACAAGTGTATCATTAAGACTTCTGCTTCTGATGTCTCTCACCTTCCTGTTATCCTTAAGCAACTTGGTGTTGGCTCTCCTGAAATGTTGGCCGCTGGTCCATCCAAGTGTTGTGTTCAGCTTGATGGTCAAATCATGGGTTGGACATCTCACGAAAACGCTAAACGTGTCGCTGATGTCTTAAGATACTGGAAGGTTGAAGGTGGTCACAATATCCCTACCGATTTAGAAATTGGTCTTGTCCCCCTTTCCCACGGTGGTCAATACCCCGGTCTTTTCCTTTTCTCTCAATCTGCCCGTATGGTCCGTCCCGTTAAGTACTTGCCCTTAGGTAAGGAAGATTTCGTCGGTCCCTTCGAACAACCCTACATGAATATTGCCGTAACTCCCGATGAGATTACTTCTGACGTTCACTCTCATGTTGAATTCTCGCCTACAAATATCTTATCTATTTTGGCTAACATGACTCCTTTCTCCGATTTCAACCAATCTCCCAGAAATATGTACCAATGTCAAATGGGTAAGCAAACCATGGGTACCCCCGGTACTGCTACCGTTCACAGATCTGATAATAAGATTTACCGTTTACAATCGGGTCAATCTCCTATTGTCAGAGCTAACTTATATGATGAATATGGTTTGGATTCCTTCCCTAATGGTACTAACGCTGTTGTTGCCGTTATTTCTTACACTGGTTACGATATGGATGATGCTATGATTCTTAACAAGTCTTCCCATGAAAGAGGTTTCGGTTACGGTACTGTTTACAAGGTCGAAAAGGTTGATTTAAGTCAAAAGAGAAGAAGAGGTGATCCTATTACCTGTCACTTTGGCTTTGGTCAAGATTCTTGGCCCGAGCAATGGAGAGAAACTCTTGATGCCGATGGTTTACCCATTATTGGAGCTAGACTTCAAGAAGGTGATCCCATTGCCGCTTACTTTGACGAAACTCTTGGTAAGACCAAGGTTATGCTTTACAAGTCTCACGAAACCGCTTTCGTTGAGGAAGTTAAGTTACTCGGTGATGATGCTGGTGAGAATGAATTACAAAACTTAACGGTTAAACTTCGTATTACTCGTTCCCCTATTATCGGTGATAAGTTCTCATCTCGTCACGGTCAAAAGGGTGTGTGTTCCCAAAAGTGGGGCGCCGTTGATTTACCTTTCACTGAAACTGGTATGCAACCCGATATTATCATTAATCCTCACGCTTTCCCCTCGCGTATGACCATTGGTATGTTCGTGGAGTCCTTAGCTGGTAAGGCTGGTGCTTTACATGGTATGGCTCATGATGCTACACCATGGAAGTTTACTGAAGAAAATACTGCTGCTAACTACTTCGGTCAACAATTGAAGGAAGCTGGTTACAATTATCATGGTAACGAACCTATGTACTCTGGTGTTACTGGTGAAGAACTTAGATGTGATATTTATATTGGTTTGGTTTACTACCAACGTTTAAGACATATGGTTAACGATAAATTCCAAGTGCGTTCTACTGGTCCTGTTAACTCTCTTACTATGCAACCCGTTAAGGGTAGAAAGAGATCAGGTGGTATTCGTGTCGGTGAAATGGAACGTGATGCTTTCATTGGTCACGGTACTGCTTTCTTATTACAAGATCGTTTACTTAATTGTTCCGATTACACTCAAGTTAATGTCTGTACTGACTGTGGTAGTTTGTTGACCCCTCAAACTACCGTACCCAGAATTGGTGCTCAATCCCAGATTAGATGTAGAAAGTGTGCTACCAAGTTGGTTCCCGGTGGTCCCTTCGAAGAAGGTCAGTTATGGGAAGATGGACAAGGTACCAAGTTTGTTGGTGGTGAAAACACCAGTACGATCGCTATTCCTTTCGTTCTTAAGTACTTAGACTCTGAATTAGCTGCCATGGGTATCAAGATGAGATTCAACGTCGAACCCAAATAAACGGCTTCACTATTGTCATGCCCGATTTGATTTTACTTCTGTCACTTGGTTTTCTCTTTCCTCTACACTGGCTCGCTTGAGCGCCTTTGTCGTTTGTCGTTTTTCGGTTTAATTCGTTCATGTTTCTTGTTTTATATTCCCTGCATTGTTTCTCTTCTTTCTCTGATCACTTATCTTTGGTTGATTTTTGAACCCCTTTTTGTTGTATAGTAAATTTGTATATTTAATCACCCTACGTAATAAATATAAAAAGATTGTTTTAAAATTTCATAAGAGATATTCTTATTTTACAGTAGGAGAAAGCTTGAACAGACGCCTAATTTTCGCGGTCAAAATTTTGAAGAGATTCCAATACCGAAGTCCCAGAGAGGGTTAGGGTTTCGCGCTTTTGGGCTTAATCTCACTCTGAACCACCTACAGAAATAAAGAGCCAATTGTTAGCGTACTGCCACCTCAATTTCATCTCCGACGACCTAATAGACTCCGTTTTTGGTACACTTCCTGATTCTCTCGAGATCTTTCTACTTCAGTTGAGCCACTTGACTGATCTTGCATTGCTGAAGTCAAATCTAGTTTTTCTATCTATCTAGTCAGTGAAATCTATTTTTGGTGCAGCCCCGGGAAAAGCTCTTTAATTGCCAAGAACAATCAACTAAGTGAATCAGAAAATTCATTATTTAAAAGAAACGATATTATTAAGTATTGCTTTTCCATTTTACGTGATTTTAGTTGACCCAAAAATTTATAGACTTCGGTAACTCTTCATCCCTTCTTTCTTTCGACTTTTGATCGCTACCCAAAATATATAGTTTTGCGATTTGCCATCATTCTCTAAAAGCATGGATCATATTAATCCCGTCGATATCGAGAAGAGTGATTTAGCCTTGCGATCGGCCAATACTCCTTCAGCTACTTATTGTTCATTATCAATCGAAGAGACTTGTGTGAAATTACATACTTCTGTTACTGACGGTTTAGAAAGCGTTCAAGATGCCAACTACCGTCGTAGTGTACACGGTGCCAATGAGTTGGTTAATGACGACGACGAAAACATGATTTTGAAGTTTATTTCACAATTTTATGAAGACCCTTTGATTCTTCTTTTAATCGGTTCTGCCTTGGTCTCGTTCTTCATGGGCAACCTTGATGATGCTATCTCCATTACCTTGGCTATTACTATTGTTATTACTGTGGGGTTTGTTCAAGAATACCGTTCTGAAAAGTCCTTGGAAGCTTTGAGCCGTCTAGTCCCCCCTGAAGCTAATTTAACTAGAGCCAGAGAGAACCACTCTGTCTTAGCCTCGAACCTTGTTCCTGGTGATTTGGTTCATTTCTCTGTTGGTGATAGAATTCCTGCCGATGTCAGAATTTCTGAAGCCGTTCATCTTGAGATTGATGAAAGTAACTTAACTGGTGAAACTAAGGCTGTCTTCAAGACAATTGAGCCCTGTGATACCAACTCCTACCCCCCTGGTGCCAACATCAACCTCAATGATCGTAAATGTATTGCTTTTATGGGTACTCTAGTTCGTGGTGGTCATGGTTCAGGCATTGTCGTAGGTACTGCTCAAAACACTGCCTTTGGTTCAGTTTTTGAACTTATGTCTGATATTGAAAAGCCCAAAACCCCCCTTCAAGTTTCTATGGATAAATTAGGTAAGGAACTTTCCATTGTTAGTTTTTGTGTTATTGGTGTTATCTGTGTTATTGGTGTCATCCAAGGCCGTTCATGGTTGGATATGTTCACTATTGCCGTTTCTCTTGCTGTCGCTGCCATTCCTGAAGGTTTACCCATCATTGTCACTGTTACTCTTGCTCTTGGTGTTCTTCGTATGGCCAATCAAAAGGCTATTATGCGTAAATTACCCAGTGTTGAAACTTTAGGATCTGTTAATGTTATCTGCTCTGATAAGACTGGTACTCTCACCAGAAATCATATGACCATTACTAAGGTCTGGACTATGGATATGGGTAATAGCCATTCTGATGCTATGCGTGTTCGTTCCGAATCTGGCGCTGTCGTTAGTGGCTTGCCAGCTTCTTTAGCTAATGATTTATCTCTTGGAAAGCTTTTCGAAGCTGGTAATGTCTGTAATAACGCTCGTGCCTCTGCCACTCCTGGTGAAGATACTTGTGCCCATCATGGTAACCCTACTGATATCGCTTTGATTGAAGTTTTGGATAAATTCGGTTTGGAAGATATCAGAAATACTCGTACCAGAGTTCATGAAACTCCCTTCTCTTCTTCTCGCAAGTGGATGGCTGTCGCCTCCCACACTGGTAATAAATCTGCTTCGGTTATTCACATCAAGGGTGCTATGGAACGTATCTACCCTTTATGTACATCGTATGTCAATAAGGATGGTAAAACTGTCCCTCTTGATGATGACCACAGGGCTATTGTTGAAAAGGTCTCCAGGGAAATGTCACAAGAAGGTCTTCGTATTATTGCTATTGCCAGCGGTAAGGGTGCTGATACTACTGACCCAACTAACTTAACCTTCATTGGTCTTATTGGTATGCATGATCCTCCTCGTCCCGGCGTTCAAAGCTCTATTCGCCGTCTCATGTCGGGCGGTGTTAGAGTTATTATGATTACCGGTGATAATGATGTTACCGCTTTAGCCATTGCTAAACAAATTGGTATTCCATTATTGGCTGGTGAAAGATCCGTTATGACCGGTGATGTCCTCGATAGCCTTTCACCCCAAGGACTCGAGGATGCAATCAGTTATATTTCTGTCTTCGCCAGAACTTCCCCCGAACACAAGATGACAATTATCAGCGCTCTTCAAGCAAGAGGTGATGTTGTTGCTATGACCGGTGATGGTGTTAATGATGCACCTGCCCTTAAATTAGCCGATATTGGTATTGCTATGGGTAAACATGGTACTGACGTGGCTAAGGAAGCCGCTGATATGATTTTGACTGATGATGACTTCAGTACCATTCTCGCTGCTATTGAAGAGGGTAAGGGTATTTTCTACAATATTCAAAATTTTATTACCTTCCAATTATCAACCTCCATTGCTGCCCTGTCCCTTGTCGCTATCTCTACCTGTCTTGGTCTTCCCAATCCCCTAAATGCTATGCAAATCCTTTGGATCAATATCTTAATGGATGGCCCTCCTGCTCAAAGTCTTGGTGTTGAACCTGTTGACCACGCCGTTATGAACAAGCCTCCCCGATCCCGTAATGATCATGTCTTGACTCGTGCCGTTATGGAGAGAGTCTTGAAGTCAGCTGCAGTTGTCGTCGTAGGTACTATGGTTATTTACGTTTCCGAGATTACTGATAACCAAATTACATCTCGTGATACTACTATGACTTTCACCTGTTTCGTGCTATTTGATATGTTCAACGCCTTGGCTTGCCGTAGTGCAACCAAGAGTGTTTTTGAAAGTGGCTGGTTCAGTAACAAGATGTTTAACGTTGCTGTTTCGGCTTCACTTTTGGGCCAGCTTGCTGTTATTTATATTCCTTTCTTTCAAAAGATTTTCCAAACTGAAGCCCTTAGCTTTTTAGATTTACTCACTCTTACCTTACTTACTAGTACTGTCTGGATTTTTGATGAAATCAGAAAATACTGGAAAAAGAAGTCAGATATGACTTATGGTTACTGCAATCAGGTTTAACAATGAATCTGCCTCATTTTGAAATGATGAGTGCCCAAAACTAAGTTGTTATTTTTTTTAGACTATTTTTCTTTTCATTTTTCATTTTTCATTTTACATTTTACATTTTACATTTTTCATTTCTGAATTTTCCTATTTAAATAATAATTTATTAATATCATCTCACTATTCTTAGATGAGTGATATAACCCCATCGCGTAAATATGTATGTATGCCTTTTATAATCCTGTATTTTGAGAAATATAAATAAATACACTTGAAGACAGGTTATAATAAAACACCCTTTATTTCTTTCAGGATTGACCAACGCTGAGCGTCCCCATACTGGAGGTGTGATCGAGCTGGGTTATGCATCAATCACGTGACTGAAATTTCAATCTAAAAAAAAATGTTAACTGATCCCGACTTCACCGATATCGACTGCGCGGTAATCAAGGGTATTCATTCACTAATATTCTCAACAAATAACCCCAAAATCATACAACAAACAATGGTCAACGGTCCAGTTAGAATTCGCTTAGCAAAATTTGGTCGCGCTGGTCGTCCTCTTTACAATATTGTCGTCACAAATGCTTGGAAGACACCGAAACAAATGCCTATTGAAGTTTTAGGCACATATAACCCTATTCCCTTACCACAAACTCCCGAAGAAGTCAAGGCCGGTGTTGCCAAGACTAAGCAAATTGAAATGGATTTTGACCGTATTAAGTACTGGATCGGTGTTGGTGCTCAACCTACTGAAAGAGTCGGCTGGCTTTTAGAAAAGGCTGGTATCTTGACGAAGGGATGGGCTACCAAGGCTACTCCCCCCACCAAGAGCACCAAGTGATTCCAATGATCTATCTACGGTAATGAAATAAGAGCTTGGTTTAAAACATGATTGTTTCAAATTATAGCTCTTCACAAAATCCTGTTTTACATCTTTTATTCACTTATATGCCCTATGATCTCTTTTGATTGTCTCTTTTATGTTCATGTTCATTTCCGTCACCACTATGACTTCCTGGCTACCGGTCGTCATTTGTATATAATATTTTACCCCTGTCTTTATAACTTATATGAAATAAATACCCTAGAAGTTTTTAAATATTTCTCATTTAGCTAAATTTCCCCTACCTCACAAAACATTTTAATAGATTTACTACCAATGGACTCATGTAACTTGTAGTGGTGAAGATATAAAAATAAGAATTCTGAGAAATAATATATTGAAACAAATAGTACAAGGAACCAAAAACAAAGGCTAGTGAAAAATAAACTACATGACGAATAGATACGCCAAAACTGTCAAAGATAAAAGATGAAGACAGGACAATGAGAAATTAATAAAAATACACTTGACAACTATAATCTGCCTCTGGGGGTAAACTTCTTCTTAGGTTGAGACTTTAAGACCTTGTTACCACCCAAGACCTTACTACCGAACTTGCCACCCTTCTTATCCGAAGCAGGCTTTTTTTCGTTATCACTTTCATCATCAATATCACCTTCATTCTTCTTACCTCTCTTGTACTTAAGCTTATTTCTTTGACCTCTAACGGGACCATCACGGACAGCCTGTAAGTAGGCATCAATACCACTACCGCTCTTGGCGGCCAAGGGGTCTTCAGAGTCCTTAGACTTTTCAGAGAAGACAAACTTACCGTCTTCGTTCTTCTTGAACTTGGAAGCATTAGAAACGAGCTTGGGTTGCTTAGCACGGGGCTTGGAGGAAGAAATATGAGCAAGAGCTTGTCTAGATAACAAATCTAAAGGTTCATCACCTTGTTCAACAATGTATTGCTTAGACTTGGAAGAGCCCTTTCTGTTATCTTGAGTATCAGCCATTTCAGCGTCACTTTCATCGTCAGAGGAATCACCGTAGATAGCTTCATCATATTCACTAGCAAACTTAGAAACCTTCTTCTTATTATCTTGCTCGTTAGTTTCACCAGCTTCCTTTTGTCTCTTAGCACGTTCCTTGGTCTTACGGATGTTACTTAAAAGTTTCATATCTTCTTCGGGGAAATTCTTTTCAATTTCTTCGAAACCAAATCTACGAATTAATCTTTCGACAATATGCTTAACCTTGGACTTGAAATGAGCCTTGTGTTCATGGGACCAGACCAATAAATGCTGAATGAACGACTTAAGGTTGGGCTTAACGACTTCAATGGGTAAAGAAATAGCAGTGATCTTAACGAAACCCAAAGTAGACTTGACAATTTCACGGTTATTGGAGGTAAGGAATAATTCAACAGTAGAAGATAATTCAGCTAATAATTCGGCAGACATATCGTTCTTGAATTCGAATAATACTCTACTAAGAGCAGTAATGGAAGCACTGATCATATGAGGAGTGGCACCAGCTAAACCGGCGGAAATCATAGTGAAGTATTCATCAAGGGAAGCGGCCGTTGAGGGGGCATCGGGGTTTTCAAGGAAAGCAATCTTGGAGTTTTGGATAACACCACCCAACTTCATCTTTTGACCCATTTGAACCAATAAATCGTAAGCAGATTCACGAGTCTTTTCATTAACATCCTTAGTGGCAACAACAGCTTCAGAAAGGATACAGGGAATGAAATGTAAATCTTCTTCAGACATTAATTCAATGATTTTGGAAAGAGCAGATAATCTAGAACCACGGGAGGAGGCATTAACGCTTTCGGCGACTTCCAAAAGAACAGATTCAATGTCAGCCATATTCGCCTTGATGGTTTCAACACCTTCTTCGGTTTCAGATAACTTACTCAAGACCTTGTAAGCCTTCTTTTGGAGAAGAGAATCATCAGACTTGATGATAGAAACGAAGATTGTGAGAAGAGTGTTGTGAGAGGATTTGGGTAAGAAACTAGTGATAGTAACAATAAGATCCATCATGGTCAAACTCATAACGGGAACACCATCCTTAGAGGCAGCCTTAGAGACCTTACCACCTGCCTTGACGGCTTCAGCGGCTTCAGCTTGCTCTTGTTGAATGGCTTGATGCAAGAGAGCACAGACCTTGTTGAAGGTAGCTTCAATTTCATCAGCGGGGGTGATGGAAAGGTAAGCGTTAATAGCTTCAAGAATAAAATTACGGGCTTCGGGCATGGTTTGAGCGAATACGTTGAAGAGAACAGCAAGAACCTTAGAGGCAAAAGTATTGGCCAAGAATTCGACATTCTTCTTGGCTTCCTTGATAGGGAATTCATTGATCATTAAAATATCATCGGCGACAGCACCTTCAGCATAAGCAACGTTACTCTCGACCAATAATCTCAAGGATTGACAGACGGTAGGTCTGATATCGACTTGTTTGTAAAGAATATTGGAAAGCATTTCAGCGAATTCTTCAGTGAAGGAAGTTCTTAAATCGAAAGGTAAATCACAGTATCTGGGTAATAAGGACCAGATTTGATCGACTAAAGTCTCGTAAATCTTAACTTGCATAGTCTTTTCAGAGCCACGGGATTCAACAACCTTTTGGAAAAGACGTTCGCTAAGAGGAACGAATTCGGTGATGAAGTGACCCAAGTTGGCGAATTGAAGGTTATCACGGAGTAAGGGTAACATCCAAGCTCTACCAGGGTTTTGGGGGCCGGGGTTTTCTAAGTTAAGAGGGAAGAGGGCAAGAATACGTTCGGGGCCAAAGGCACGAATAGCGGAACCAAGAACCCTATCGGCTTCAGCTCTACCTTCGACGAATCTTTCATCAGATCTTAAAGCACCGACAATCTTAACAGCTTCTAAAAGGTAAGCATAAGACTTGAATCTTAAGGTATCAAGGAAAGCAGAAATAACTTCAAGGATATCGTTCCAAGACTTTTGGTATTTGATGGAGAGTAAGTTAGTGACGGTGGAGGATAACTCAATAAGGATCTTATCGGTAGCGGAACCGGTCTTGCAGGCGACTAATAATTGATCGGGAATGGCGGTCGAGATCAAAGCAATAAGACACTGTGAGGCAGAAGTATGAATGTTCTTAGAATCAGATTCGAGGAAAGTGACAATGGTGGTGAATACGGAAGGGAGACGGTTGAAGGCATCCTTGGGGTTCAACATGGAGTAAGCAGCCATACCTTGAGCGATAACAGCGAGCCAAGCGGGAGCTAAATGTTGATCATTGACTGAACAGATTAAATCACCAATAGCATCAAGGATACGAATAACCTTATCACCATCGACATCAGCATCGGTGAAACATTTGAAAAGGGATTCGAAAACGTCGAAAGCGGCCATAATAAGGAATTGATCACTGGTCTTAGAAATACTTAATAAGGTTTCACAAAGGGGTTCAACCTTATCAACGGGCCAACTATTAGCCTTAATAATAGCCTTAACAAGGTATAAAGCATGAATAATACGGGGATCACGGTCATCTCTTTCGTTGGACTTCTTAGCTTGGTTAGCCTTCTTGATGTTTTCGATAACAAGAATAACACTCTTTAAAGCAGCATCAGCACACATACCAGCGGCGGGGTGCTCTCTACTAGGACTAGGGGGAGGGTTTCTAAGAATTTCAGTAATAGCATCATGAGCTCTCTTTCTAACCTTAGGTCTAGGATCAAGACCAAGACTTAATAAACCAACCATACCCTTTCTAGCGGACATTTGGGTAGTGGGGGCTTCCCAAGCGGAACCATCTTGAGCGACTAATAAAGTTTGAAGGGCACCAACGGCGGGTCTGATCAGGGGGGCATCAGCATCAGCGTGACCAAGAACTAAGACAAGCTTGGAGAAAATGAACTCGAATTTGGATCTCAAAAGGGGAACGGGGGTGAAGGGAAGAACTAAATCTAAAAAGTAGACAGTAGAAGAAGCAAGAGCCTTATCGGTGAAGTCAGAAGCAGTGAATGATTGTTCTAAAAGAGCGAGGAAAGAAACAAAGTAAGCCGTGGCAGTCTTTGTTGTGTTTTCGGATTCAAGATTTTCATCAACAGCGGCGAGGATAATAGCAAGCTAAATAAAAGAAAAGGATGGAAGTTAGAACCAAGAACCAAAGTATAATCAATTGAAGCTTTAATATAATACCATTTCTTGGTACGAAAGCTAAGTTATAATAAAACGTACCTGTTTTTGTTGAGGGATCTTGGAGTTTTGATGAATTCTAATCTTATCGAATCTTTCATCAAGAGTCGCCACATGTTGTGGTGTGTCGAGTTCAGTTGCCATCGTGAATATATCTGGCTAACTTAAATACGATGATCAAAAAAAAATCTGGCTCAAAAAGGAGATAATGCTCTGATATCAGATAAGTATTATTTAATTTTCTAATAGAAGATCGTGATTCAGAATTTTTTTTCTTTTTTCAGTTTTTTTCTTTTTTCTCGGAGGTTGGGACTTTCATGCGGCCGGGTAAAGTACGCTGGGCTCAATACTAAACGGATTGCCTCAACTCTCGCCTAGTATTGGGTGTTTAACTTGTGGATGTTGAGAGATTTCAGAGGTAGTTATTTAGCTGATATCTATACACTATCTGCTTGGCGTATATAAACTGAAGCATATATATAAATATGCATGCATATAATAATAAAGAAATATTACTTTAGTTTGAGCTCTAAATACATTTCGTTTATCTGTTTTCTTGGTCATTCTTAAGTATAGTATGGCACCCTAGGGTGATTCGAACATAAACATTTTTGGGCTACTTTCTAATAATTCTCAACAGGCCTAGCATGGGTCCTGGACTGGAGTTAGTATGATAAGTCCGGATCAGGTGATCCAGGATCAAGATATCCTATTTACTCAAAGGTTAAATAGTTGAATACCATGAGACTGGGGAGTAAGATGGTATGACATTATGTAATGCCAGTTAAGAGAATAGGCGGGAACACGTAGGATAATATTCAAATATATAGGTAATAAACATGATTAGAATCTAGGACACGTATAGTAGCTTATGTGAGATACTCATCCATGAACTATCTAGTCACGAAGTCGGATTATATAGTCTGAGTTCATGAACTAGCTTAGTCAAAAAGGAAAAAACTCAGAGGTTTGACACCTAGTGAGGCTGACCCGTGGGGCTAAAAAGAGGAAATAAATGTTTGCAGTGAAATTATAGATTCGTACATCTCCAAACGCTATAAAATTTGGGCTATAGCTAGCACTTAGATAAACATCCGAGTGAAATGAGATAAACTTTATTGATATAAATACCAAGTCCATCTAGGGACTTTCATATAATAAAATGCGAATATTCATTACGAGAAAAGCCACCAGAAGGCATCAATAGCCAACGAGGAAAAACTATCTAGGGCTTTGACGGATGACCCAATCAGTGCTGCCAAATGCCCTAATCTGCAGTCTCCGATGTTCGGCCGGACCGTAAGATACGGAGATTGAGATAGAGTATAAAATAAGTTGTGCGATCCAATTTCATTTTCTCTTCTGTCCAGTATCGGCTCTTCTAGGTTAACAGCCCACTAAAGAACTCTGCGAGTCTTTGGTCGGTAGTTGGTCTAGATGTGCCCTTCACAGTAGCTGGAACATAGTAGACAAAGAAGCAGAATCAGAACCAACGGTATTGATGAGCGAGTATAACGTAATATTAATGGTAAGCCATTAACATGATGATTGATTGACAACAATCATACAAGAAGCTGACGCAAAAAAATTTGCCCTGGAGCTTTCTAAATATGAATTTCTTCACTTTCTGATACCATTTTATTACGTTATTCTTACTTGTAAATACAATAGCCGGTTAGGAAATAATTTTTTCTAAATTTTTTTCTAACATCGCTCTTGTTTTGTTCCTTTCTCTCGTGATCCCGTTCTGTCATGGATGCCTAATAGACTTAGAAAGACGTAAAGACATCTCTTCAAAAAAAGTACCTTACATATAAAATAATAAACATTTGGTTGTAAATTGCTTTGTAATATATCGTTCACATAAATTAAATATTCATTATTTAAAGTTTTGACAATTTCCATAGATTCTTCTAGTTTAAACTTTTTGTATCACCCGTTTTTTGGAAGATTTGACATTCGTATCACGTGATGCGGATGATTTACGGCGATTTCACCCAAACAGAGATCAGTTTAATATTACTACTACTAATAATTGCTAATAATCAAGGCAAGGTTCGATTCAAATACTAAGAGAAAAAGATACTTTGACCCGAAATGAAGGTATGTCGTATGGGAATGAACCAATATTATCTAGATGTGTTTGTGATTGCTAATAAACTTGGTATACTAACTTAATAATCTTTTTTCATTTATGGTTTCTACAGCAAAGGTATTCTCATCTAGATCTCAACCTGGTTACAGCTGAGCTTACCACATTCTTACCTTCGTTAAGATTACAAAATATATATGATTTACTATCATCTAATCGTCAATTTCTTTTGAAGTTCGCATCTCATGGTAAAAAGCATCTTCTGTTATTGGATCCTGGTCATCGTGTCCACAAAACTACCTATACTCGTGCGACTGCCCCAGCTCCTTCTAACTTTATCACCAAGTTACGAAAGCATCTAAGAACTAGAAGATTAAGTAGTATTTACCAGAGAAAGGGTGACCGTGTCCTGGTAATGGAATTCTCTGATGGTTTATGGTATTTGGTAATTGAAATGTTTGCCGCCGGTAATGTCCTTCTGGTTAACGATAAGAGTGTAATTGTGGCTTTGCAAAGAGTCGTAACCGAAAAGCGAGCTGGTGAAAGAATCTCTGTTGGCCAGACTTACGATCTTATTGGTGAAGATGAAGAAGAAAAAGCAGTTGACAATGATTTAATTAAATTTTGGTTGGAAAAAATCAACAGTAAATTAGCTTTGCAAACTGGCAAGAAGGCTAAACCCCCTGTGCTTTCCAAGGTTATCTATTCTAAGATTCCTGAATTACCTGCGTCCTTATTAGAAAATTCATTTGAAAAATGTGGCTTACCAACCACTATGAAGGTCAATGAAATCGATTTAGAAGATACTGAGTTATTGAATCGAATCGTTGAAGCGATAAGAAGCTGTAAATTAGAACTCGCAAAATTAACTGAGGCTTCTAAGTACATCAAGGGTTATATTGTCGCCAAACGAAACCCTGAATATACCGGTAAGGCTGCTGCTATTACCCCCAAGGAGCCCAAGGTCGATGTTTCCCAAAAGAAGAATAAAAGTTCTGAAGAAATCTTAGGTTCATTTGAAGTTGAAGCTCCCGAATGGCTATACGAAGACTTCCAACCCTTTGACCCCACCAAGAGTTTAGGACTTGTGCACAAATCCAAGCCTGAGAAATTCATTCCCAATGTTAATAACAGTCCATTTGACGATGATGACGAATCCAAAAAGGAAGATTCGCAGGCGCAAAACGATGAAGACAATGCTGAAGCTGAAAATGAAGATAACGAAGAAGATAGCGAGGCGGAAGATTTTATTGAAGAAGACGCCCAAATTATCGCCGGTGGTGCACCCACCGATGAATTCATGGTCATTTTATTCTCTAACTATAATCGTACCATTGACACCTTCTTTTCCACTTTGGAAACTCACAAGTACGCCATGAAGCTTGCCAATGCTCATTCTTTGGCCGAAAAACGTTTAGCTGCCGCAAGAGCCGAAGCCACCAACAAGGTCTCGACTTTAGTCGAAGTGCAAAATAAGAGTATGGATATGGGTTATGCCATCCAGGCTAATAATGATTTAGTGGAAGCCGTTACCGATGCAGTCAATGCTCTTATCAAGCGTGGTATGGATTGGCAAGATATTGAAAATTTAATCGAAGTTGAGAAGAGCCGTGGTAATGAAGTGGCCCAATCGATTTGTGGGTTCAATCTGAAGAACAATAAGGTGAGTATTTCCATTCCCGTCGAAGGCGAAGATGATGACGTGAAAGAAGAAGAGGAACAAGGCAAGAAGGGAAGAGGTCAAACTAGTGATTCTGATTCTGATTCGGACAGTGATTCTGATGAAGATTCTGATTCTGATGAAGATGAAGATTCTGATAGTGAAGACAAATCCTTCAATCAAAATAAGAAGCCTACGAAGTTCCTCAAGGTTGAGATTGACTTGTCTCTTTCAGCGTTTGCCAATGCTCGTAACTATTTCACTGTTCGCCGTTCTGCCCAAGAAAAGACTGAAAAAACGCTCTCATCGGCTTCTATGGCTTTGGCCTCGGCTGAAAAGAAAATCGCTGCTGACTTGGCTAAAACCTTAGCCAGCGAAAGTGCCTCTACCGGTACTATGACCCGTCAAGTCCGTCAACCTTACTGGTTTGAAAAGTTTTGGTGGTTTGTCAGTTCAGACGGTTATATGGTTTTGGGTGGTCACGATGCCATCCAAAACGAACAATTAGTGAAGAAATATCTTCGTCGCGGTGATATTTACCTTCACGCCGATGTTGGTGGTGCTGCTTCGGTTATTGTCAAGAACCACTTTGCTAATGGCGCATCCGGTATTTCAGCAGCTTCCCCGTTATACCAAATCCCCCCTTCCACAATCCACCAAGCTGCTTTGCTCACTATCTCGACTTCAGCTGCTTGGTCGAGTTCGACCGTTTTACCTGCTTACTGGGTCCATGCCGACCAAGTTTCCAAGAAAGCGCCGTCAGGTGAATACCTTTCTACGGGTAGTTTCATGATCAGAGGTACCAAAATTTTTGTTAATGTCACCACAGGTGGTGGTGGTATGGAAATGGGTGTAGCCTTATTTTGGAGACTTGATAAAGAGAGTGCTGCCAAGAGAGCCAAGCTTAGAATTGAGCGCGAAAAGGCTCTTGGTGTCGAGATAGTAACTGGTCCTGTGGAAGAAAGCGAAGAATTAGTGGTGGAGGAGCCAGCTGCTGTGGAAACTGTAGAAGATTCTGACTCCGATGAAGAATTCCCTGATACCCAAATTGATGAAAATGTCGAAGAAGAACAAGTCAAAGAAGAAGAAGAAGAAGAAGAAGAAGAAGAACGTGAAGAAGAAGAACAAGAAGAACAAGTTGAAGAATCGGCTCCCCGATCAGCTGCGGAAACTGCTACCGACAGTAATGAATCAGCCGCTGAACCCATTGGCCGTAAACATTTATCCATCCGTGAAAGAAAGCTGCTTAAGAAGGCGAAATCTTTGGCTATTTCTGATTCGGCGGCTGAGATCGAAGCTGAATTCCAAAAGTTAGTAATTCAGGATGAACAAAGAAGACAAGAGGAAGAAAAGAAAAAGAATTCCAAGAAGGCTTATGAATCTAAGAAACTGGCTGAGGAAAAATTGAGCAAGGGTGAAAAGGGTAAATCCGATAACTCCAATTCCGTACCTGTGCCCTCGGCGGGAGCTGCTGGTATTCGTGGTAAAAAGGCTAAATTAAAGAAAATTGCCACAAAGTACGCTGACCAGGATGAAGCTGACCGTGAAATGAGTATGGCTTTATTAGGCTCAACTCGTGGTGCTGAGCGAATGGCCGAAGAAAAGGCCGCTGCTGAGGCCAAGAAGGAGGCCGACTTGAAGGCCAAGCGTGAAAAACAACAAAGACTGCAAGATAAAGAATTGCAACGTATGCTCAACGAAGAAGGTATTGTGGATTTGGACGATAAGGAAATTATTGATACTGTTACTCCCTTTGATGCTTTGACGCCTATCTTAAATAAAGGCGATATTGTGTTGGATTGTGTACCGGTGTTCGGTCCCTTCCTCGCATTAACCAAGTTTAAGTATAAAGCTAAGATTTTGCCTGGTCAAACCAAGAAGGGTAGAGCCGCAAGAGATATTCTACAATGGTTCCAGCCCAATAAGTTAGACAAGGCCGAAGTCGATATTTGGATGCCCTGGCCCAAGGAGCAACAGATCATTAAGGGTTTGAAGGAGACTGAACTTGCTGCTGTTATGGCCGTTTCAAAAGTTAGAGTCGTGGTCCCTGGTGGTACCAGGGATGCTAAGGCCAGGGACAAGGCCGGTAAAGTTGGTACTGGCGGCAGCAAGGGTGGGAAAGGTAGCAAAGGATCTAAGAAGAAGAAGTAATGATTGAGTTGATCTGTATTATATTATAAACGTTTAGGTTGTTTTCATAAATATTATGTCTTGTATGTGGTTGAAATAATAAGAGGTAAAATCCAACATGAAACAATACTCTGCGATAAATAAGCTTCTGTATGAATTCTAATCCTTTTTTAAACATATATTTGCTCTTTTGAATCCTCTATTTTCACTCTATGAGAAAGAGAAAAAAAAGAGGTTACAACAGATAAGAAAATAACTGCGCGCTTATTAAAGTTTTCATTTTATTTCAAAATTACATGCGTATATATTCTCTGAGAGGTTGTAAGGCAACAAGCCGCTGAAACCCAGTTCAAGCAAATTGTTTAAGCTTTTCCGAAAGCTTACCCTTAGCAAAACTAAAGATACTATTCAAGCCCTGTTCTGATAATTCAATATTCATTACCGAGGCGTCAGACTCGGGGGCCTTAGATACCCTACTGGCAATGATTACGGGATCAGTCTCCAGAATAACCCCTGAATCAACGGTTTCATCCACGGCTAAAGCGACTAAATCGAAATTTTCTAAACACGTTCTTCTATCCACAGATCGCTTGAGCAAGATCTCAATAGAATCTCGGATACCAATAACTACGTTGTAAAGCATGGCTTCATTTTCATCCAAGCCAGAACCAATGACATAAAAGGCCACATCGCTCACTTCCTTATAGACAACCACACGGTCAGCCAATAGTAAGACATCGGCGTTTTGCTTATGGGTCTTCTTGAACAAGTTTCGTTCGAAATCGCGCTGTTCGGTTAATGTGTTTAATGGAGTCGGGTTGACGGCGGGCGCGAACTCGGAATGGGCCTCGCGATCCTCATGGGGGGCGACGAAGTATTTGGCGTAAATGCGTTTGCCCTCGCTGTCGAGAATCAGCACGGCGTCAATTGAATAGAGAGTCAGGTTTGTGGACGGCATGGTCGTTGTCTATTTTATGGGCTATTCTACCTGGAAAAGTGCACAGTTCATGTGTGTGTATCTCCCCTGTTGGCGTTGCATCGTGGATTGAGGTTCAGAGCCTCTCAATGCGGTGGTCTCTTTTTGGTCCCATTTGGGCCAGGCCGCGGTTGCCGGGCCAACGCGCGGGCTGGTTTTCAAACTCACCTCCGGGCCTCTGATCACGAACCGTGGCAGGACCTCTTTGGAACGGAGCCTATTTGACGACAGCAGGGGCCATCGAGAGTGTATTTCGCGGGCTTGCCGGGTTTATATTGCATCTATCTTGAGTTACTGCCATTGGCCATCTTACATCCGATGAACTCTGACTTCCATTTCGCGCTGCTGCGTATTTCTATCGCGCAAATGCTGCGAGCCGCGGGCATCGACCGCTGCTCGCCCTCGGTGTTAGACACCATAACCGATCTCTGTATCAGACACTTGACTTTGCTGAGTACGTCGTCCACGGGGCTGGCTAATCTCTCAGGCCGCACGCAAGTCACCTTGGCTGATGTATCACAGTCCATGGCCAACCATGGCGTTATCAGTCCCACGACGTTCTTAGACAACGGCGATATAGATCCTAGGGGAATGGAAGGTGTTAATGCCTTTGTTAACTGGGCTAAGGGTGAAATGACATTAAGAGAACGGCAAATGGCCGGATTGGCCACAATAGCGGCGAATACGGCGTCTAGTGATCCCGATTCGGATATGATAAGTGGAGCTAATGAGCCCACGTCAACGCAAAATAATGACTCAACTACAGGTGGCACGACAGAGATTGGTGATAAATCAACTTTGATTGATAACGCTGATCAGCCGGAAGAATGGTTGGTACAATTAATGCGCAAACAAGTGAAAATTGGCCACGAAGGGCGCTTCAAGGGTACTATCTTGGTTGACGGTATCTATGGTGATGATGATGTGAATAATATTTATAATATGGGGATGAATGCCAACATTAATGGAGCATTAATTAACCCTTCAACTGAAATACTGGCTAATAATGTTATCATTGGTGCAGATGGTCATATTTTGGTGCCTAAGGGAGTGGGCCAGACGACTATAGACGAGGATGACGAGCGATAAGCCAGCTTACAGAGAGAGACCGAGTTCTTTTCTGGTGTCTTTGATTATTTATTTAACGATTTTATATGTTATTCCCTTTTCGTGTACTATACTATTTCCTTTATTCATTCTATATACTAAATTAATCGACTATAAAAATAGAGAGAATCGCGTAAATTTATAAACTATAGAGAAAAAAAGGTGAGAAAGAGGAATGCTATTTCCACGTTCTTCTTAATTGATATCGGTTTCAACTGCCAGGGGAATTCCTTGGTTGATTTCGTTAACGATAAATTCAACACCAGAACTATCTTCATAATCCATATTTTCTACCTCATCAAGGTAACGCAGCTTCTCACGGCCGCTGTCACTTTGAACAAATTTTTCGATGCGAGCAATGATTTCCTTTGTAGAAAAATCTTTAGCCGTTATACCAGTAGCAATTTTAGGCGATTTGGCCGTACTAACATTAGAATTAATATTAGAACTAGAATCTGTCCCGCTATTCTGGAGAATACCAACTTCGGGGTCGTTCAGAATAAGTAGAAGGCTGTTCGGGATTTGAGAGAATTCATCGTTATTATCGATAAGAGTATTAACCGCTTCAATTGATAAGAAGTAGGCATCGCCATAATCGGACCCGCCTCCACTTGAGCCAGGATCACCCGCCACCACATACTCCTTGTCACGCTCTCGTTCCGTAGTGGTTAAACGGGCATGAAGAATATTGGGTGTTATAACGGTGGCCAAATTATGCACATCCATTTTGGAGCCACTCTCTTTATCAATATGAGAGAATGAAGCAACCCATTTGAGGAAGAAAAATATGACTTCCATCGTATCACGGTGGGCTCGAGGTAATAAGATACAACATAAATGAAGCACCTTAAGTCGATCCTCATAAGAATCCAATTTTTGCGATACCACAAAAAGTTTCTGTAGCTTGAACGTCAACAGAGGATCGGGTAATTCTCTTAAGAACTTCTTGAATAAAGCCGCCAATTGTACAGGGTTCTCGGAAGATACAGTACTACTACTTTCGGGATTATCATTGATACTCTCGGTGAGTTGTTTAAGTCGACGAATATTACCGTTTTTACGGAATACACCTTCAACGGACATATCCATTTGTCGCATAGCGGAAATACAATCATCGACAAAGCTTGGAATCTTTAATTTACTGGGTCCGACACCCAAAGTGCTATAGACGCCGTATTGATCCACCAGGGATTCTAATGTGACGCCAAAAACGCCATGTGTGGCCCCGACAATTTCAGCAGATTGGGCGCCCTTATCGCTACCAAAAGCTTTGCCCATTTTATTCCAGAACGACGGCGCTTTACGCGTTTCGATCAAAGACAACAGTTCCTCCATAGTGAAAGATTCATGGACGATTTCGTGGAGGCGAACTACGGCAATATGGCGTAACAAGAAAAGATCAGACGCAGAGAACTCAGAGATATATTTGCTTCGAGTAAGGCCAGTCTTGAGGTTAATTCCGGTGGTGTTGATTACATTACTGGGACCTGCAATTGAAGAGCCCGAGGTCGAATGACCGTGATTTCTATCAAACGGCGGGTTGCTGGACACTTCCAAACCACCGAGTGAAGTCTCATTGGAACCACCAATTTGCGAATGGTTATTAGAGTGGTTCACATTTACTAATAAATGCCCGTTACTGTCGCGGTTATTAATCGTCCTGAAGGAATTACTCTCCGGGATAGCGGATGGCGATGCCTTGACTGATGAAACTGATCGGGTATTGATTCGCTTGCCTCGTTGGACCGTAGGATCATGATGACGGAAGGCATTTGGACGTTGTTCTCTGGCTTCTTCAGCGGCAACAATACGTGGGATATCATCCAAAGTCAACGCATCGTTGGTCAATAAATCAGTGGTACGGTCCAAATGAGGCTTTTGATAAGATGATGTTGAACCTTGACGATTATTAATTGAATCAGACTGGTTTCGCTCCTTGGCGGGTTGGGGCTGAGGCTGCGAGCGCAACCTACTAGGAAGATACTGCTGGGGTTTCGCAAGAAGATGATGATATGGTTTATGGGTTCGGTTATTGGAGTGTTCAAGACGGTTTGGTTCTCTCGATTGAGAAGCGGTGCGATCCTGATTACCTACATCAGTCATTTTATTATAGCCTCGGGATTGGTCACGTCTGATGCTTGGTCGAGTATCACTGAAGTCCAGCTCCTCTTCGCCCGTTTCTCTAATCTCAGGACCTCCGTTGTTTGTGCTAGCCGAGCGACTGTTGCCGGGCCTGACTAGCGCCTCTTGGGATTCTGACATATGGACAAGATTATTCCCGAATGCGGCCTGCCGCTTACTGTCTGATACCTTATCATCCGTCCTTGTGCTTCTCAGTCTTCTAATATCAGTTAACGTAGTCATGTATCCCTGCTTCTGTTGTCGGTATTGTTTTTGTTGTTCCCGATTTTCTTGTTGTTCTTTGTGCTGTTGAAGCGAGGGTGATTCCATTGCCTGGTTTACCGATTTATTTTGTAGCTGAGAATGTTGTTGACGCTGTGGTTGTTGCTGTTGTTCGTGATATTGTTCACGGTTTTGGCCTTGGTTCTGATTATCATTTGAAAAGTACCGTTGGTGTCGGTTTTGTTGGTCTTGTGGCAGTTGATTGATTCTAGAAGAAGACGATGGGAGTTGATCCCTAGTTTGGGTCAGTGGATGATCTCTCGAAGGAAATTGATGCTCATAATTATCCTGTGAATAGCTTTGGCCTACTGTGGGTACCACGGATTTTTTAGAGCCGCTGGCTGCATTAGAACCTTGATTCAAAAGACGATTCTGCTTCTCATCATACTTAAAGAGTATAATACGTAGTCGCTCTAGGGCTATTCTCAATAAATATGTGAACTGATCCAATCTAGAGACCAGGGTGAATGGAGAGGGTGTTAGGGCCAGTTTTTCTTCTTCGCCTATATTATCAAAGCACTCAAAACAAACGATTATCTCATCCGTATTGCTCCACCATATTTTGACTACCGAGTGATTACTATCCGTTGAAGATTGAGCAATGTCAGTGACATCAGAGTTGCTTCGATAAAGGTTACTCTCCGGTTTCATATAATTGGCTAGCTTCTTTTGACATTTTGAGCAATTGAAACAGTCCATATGCCACCTTTTGGTGTAATGCGAAGTGTGGCGAATACTTTCGGTTTCAATCGACTTCGTACATAACGTACATTGATCAGTAGTTTTTCCGTTTATGAAGCCTGAATTAGATATAGACAACGTGGATAATGTAGAAGTATCGCGATGCTTATCAACCAAATCGAGGAAAATATGCAAAGGCTCATCGGAGTCAATTTTGTAGGAACTATCTTGCAGATTTTGCTTAGCCTGTGATGCTAACTGGCCCCATTGGAGGGCACCATTCAATCCTAAGCGAATCAGCAATTTAAGACAATGAGCCAGTGAAGTAACCAAGGACAATAAATCGCGCGTGAACTTTCTAGCGGAGTCCTTGGAAGCAGCAGATGCCATGGGCGCAACAGGACCACCACCTTTCAACGGTAAGATTTCATTTTCTTTCGCTTTGGATATCAAGGACATAAAATTGACTAGTTTCTTGCATAGAGTCTTGGGTTCCTTGCCAATATAATATGTCTCTAGAGGACCAAAATTGTCAAACCAGTGATTTTGGGGCTCGCCTTCAATATTGGCTTGATTTCGGTAGTTGGCTTGTTGTTCAGCGATGGAGACGAATAAACCATCCAAGGCTGAAAACAAAATTTGAATTTTGTCAGTCAATCTAGTTGTAGCATCCAGCGCTTTACTATATTTTACTGATGATGAGAATTGTAGCATATCCGAGATGCAGGCGGCAGTTGATTCTTCGAACGCGCATAAGGATGTCCAAATTTTGATAATTTTTTCTTCAATGGATTGTTGTTTATGCAAGAGTTGAGCCTTGACTAAACCTGTGCCTTCACTAGCTAATCCCTCAAGTTGAGTTTGATTTTCAATTGCTAAATCAGGGGAGGTATCAGCCGTGGACATCCTCACATTCCAGAATTTGTGAATCATATAACATTCGGGGTGCCATTGTTGTTGTTTACCATTGCGGAAAATCTCGACGAACTGCTTTAAAATTGGCATATAACACCCGCTACATTTGGTAGCAAAGAGAGTAGAATAATGATACAAGCAATATATAGAATCTTGATGTTCATAATAACTATCTTCGACACCGAATAGCGTGTTACACATCGAGCAGGTGAAATGTTCAACGTGGTACTTGTGGTTAATGGCCGTAATATACGATGATCTTAGTGCACCATCACATGCATGACAGAGTAAGTCCAGTCGACGGAAATAACAGGTCTCACATAATGGAACGTGATCCAAACTGGCATAGGGAGCATTTTGATCAGTCAATTGATCAGAAGAATTATTACCAGCGATAAGTCTTTGCTCTCGACTATTACTGTCGCTATTATTTTTATTGTTATTATTTTCACTATGGCTAACGGGGAAGAATTTCTGTGAACAGGGCACCGTGCAATCGTAACAGGTGAAACAGTCCATATGCCAGCATTGGTCGAGCGCGCGAACAAATTGCCCTGAAATGGGCTCAGTGCATCGAAAGCAGATCTTCTTGACCTTGGGTGATGAGGGGGGTGGTTTGTTGGACGTTGGTGTCATAGATTGATTGGGATTCGGGGCCATTGATGATGTGGTTGGTGTTGAAGGTATTGTTTGAGTCGAGCGATATGACGAAACACTAGTATTGTATTTATGACGTTGATTCTGAGACTGATTCTCATATTGAAATTGAGATTCAGTCTGATTATCATTTATCATGGGTCCAATTGAGTTAGAGGTATCAGAACTGGTATTGGTGGTTTCAAGTGGTGGTTCCACTTGAGGGATCGATTGATGATTCGGATTTAGAAGAGATGACATTGTATCAGGGCCATTGGTGATATAAGAAGGTTCAAAACAGGCTTTCCGGGTTATATAATAGTACCAGTTGAAATTCTTCGAGCAGAGGGCTAAAATAATTTAAAAATAGGCTAAACTTATCAGTGAAACTAACAAACCAGGGAAATGAAACGGATGATGAACGAAAAGAGGGGCGTGTTCAGCAGAGGTGAAACGTGGGCAAACAAAACTTAGAATGCAAGCTAAACGAGGCTATTAAATCAATATACAGTAGCTGATTAGCTAAGATGTGAGATAATTGACTTGTTTGGTCGGATATTGGAGCTCACTGACACCAGGCGATGTAGAAGAGGTTCAGCAGCGTTGAAAGTTCACGGTGGGTGGAATCACGGTAGTGAAAATGCAACGCGGGAGAAATGGGAACAAACGTAAACAAAGCGTCCCTCAGCTGGAATGGAACCAGCCCCGATTGTAGCCATTATATATATATTTATTTATTTATTGGCTAACTATATGTTCTGCCATGGTTTGTATACAATCTGAGTAAGACGACGCGTAAATCGAAAATTTAAGGCCCTTAGTATGATGGAAACGTAGTTCTTTTATTTCTTTCGGGGGGCTGAGACCTTTCTGGCCCTCAGCTCGTTACCGCAGCCTCTGAACTACAATACAAAAATACACTGATTCTTGTAGTGGACTATTCTTGTAATACTTTCCCCCCCTTCGTATCTACATTCTTAAATACAATTACATCTGAAAAAAATAGTGTAAGTGAATGGCAATTTATCATTAATAATATATAACAAAAGGTAGATTAATCGATAAAGTATGTAATGTTTGGGCAAATGTAATATAAGAGAATAGAAATAATTTATTCCCCTTCGCTTGCGTAAGAATCTATCTTCTTTCTTCTTCTTCTTTTTCCCCGACCTTCTCGTCCTTACATCAAAACACAGCAACCGCTCTTGGTTTCACTGCTGGGGGATGATTGGGGTCGAGGCGCGGGGCCAGTGGACGACTGTCCTTGAGGGGGCTTGGAATAGTCGGCTTTGGCAGGGGCAGGTTGGGTTCGATTAGAACTATTAACGTTAATGGGTTTATTTTGAGCTTCATTAGGCGATTTTCTTTCCTGGGCAATCTGTCTAATCATCAATTGCAAGGCTTCTTCAATGTTCACCATCTTCTTAGCACTGGTTTCAATAAATCCACATCCGTGATTCTTAGCCCATGCCAGACCCTGTTGTGACGATATCAGACGCTCCGACACTAGATCGCATTTATTACCGGCCACTAACTTGATAGGGCTGGGCTTGTCTTGTTGGTATTGAATTTCCATAGTCTTATCGATCAGGTCGTTGAAGTACTCGAGGGCCTCCAACGAGGGTGGGCTAGTGATATCATAAACCATCAAGTAACCGTCGATAAAAGAATCACCATTAAATAATGGCGACAGCATATCACGGTATTCCTCTTGACCTGCAGTATCGATGATACTTAAATTATAGTTAATACCATCTACGACCCGCGAGGTAACGTACCTATCCTCAATAGTGGGGTCATATTCATCAATCCATCGATTACGGACCAATCGCAAGGTGATGCAACTCTTACCCGCGCCACCGTCACCCAAGATAAGGATGCGTCCAGTAGCTTCTTCTACGGCAGACATTATTGCTATTTATTTAAATTCAAGTCAGGGTAGTGCTCGATAATTATTGCGCGTGTCTTACAACCTCCAACAATGTCAAATGATCAGAACTTCGCAAGCCAATAAACCTAAAACCACGCGATAACTCTCGAACCGTAATGCAAGAATGGACACAATATAACTGTCTCCGTATTAAGCCCCTAAACACCAAGAAAAGCGTTGTTTGGCAGCAATAATTAACAATAAAAATAATAATTATGGTCAGAATGGGCTCAAATCCCAATGGCGGGCTCTGGCGTTTCAGGGTCCTGGTCACCTGACCGTGCAGGCGGTGGATGGCTTCGTTCGCGATTCATTCACGACTCTTCAAGCCTCAGACACCCCAGGCGCTTCGTTCAGGCCAGGATTTGTTGTATTTTGCCAGTGCTCTTTTGCCACTTGGACGTTTTATTGATCTTTTAAGTAACTCACGTCCCTGGCCTTTGCTCCAGCTTCTATCGCCGCTCTTCCCGTCAGCAGGTCTCTCCAGTTCGCGCGTTTTAGCTCTCCTGGTTAGAATCACTTTTTTCCCCTTCAGATGTACCGTGACACGCGGCCGTGTAAATCTACCGGCTCGACATCTACTATACCCAAATCAATCTCACCTCCTCTTCAAGCCAGGAAACGGCGTCAAGGCTTAGTCCGTACTTCAGGGTTTTACACTTACGTGCCGATATCAGCGTCAGTGAACAAGAAATATCAGACCCGAGTGAGAGGTAAACGAGGCCTTGAATCTGCATTTGCGTCATCCTTTCGCAACCCCTATAAGGTATCTCTTTGTTATCCACATATTAGAGAGCAGTGGTGGTCTCGCATGGAACAGAATCGTCAATACTCGCGTGATCCCCACTCTTGGTCCTTGAAGTCACCTAAATCTTCTGCTTCTTCTTCTTCAGCTATATCCCCCTCGAAAAAGAGTATAAAGTCATCTAGCCATCCAAAGTTTTGGAGCCAGCTGAATAATCGCGGGAGTCGAAATTCTGATTTATCATATATAGATCAATCCTCCCAGAATAACCATTATGAGACGCAGGATGCTGAGACGCCGCCTAAATCTAAAGAAACATCCCGGACCTCGGTCTTCAATGGAATAACTTCAGCCTTCAAGAATGCTTTCAATAATTCAACGGTATTTGATAGCGGCAAAAAAGCAGTATCATCATCTTCAGTATCAGACCCAGACCCATCTTCTTCACATTCTTCATTGTCCTCAACGACGGTAAATAGGCGCGCTGAATCAACCCCCACTCTTTTACAGCCTCCTATTCCCACCCCTTCAGAATTACTTCAGTCAGTTTTAAGTCAGGACATGTCCGACGAAGAACTGAGCTCGTTTAATCGTGCGTCACCTTCGGATCATGCCGAATATACATCTACGCCTATTAAGGGACTGCCGTCGGGTAAATCCAATATCAGAAAGTCAAATAGCAATGATAGTTTATCATTCTATCTATGTTCGCCACCATTAACACCCTCAAGATCGCCTCAATCAATATATTCTGATACTAACACTGGCTACGGTTCCTCATTCAAATTTAACTCCCAGAAAAAGAGCCCGCAGAATTCTACTGGTCAACTTAATCTAGAATCTGAATTTAAGCCCGAGACAAAATCTAGGTCTTCAAGTCCGAAAAAACTCTCCAAGAAGGCCAAAAAACTATCGAGCCAGTTTGCTGGTGAGTTGAAAAATGATAAAGTATTGAACCGATTAAAGAAAAGACTTACAGGCAATAGTACTGTTACAGAAACTGTGGTACCGGACTCTCCATATCCGCCCGCTAATTCTATACATGATATCGACAAAGAGTTAAACAGACTATCTAATCCTAACACATACCTCAACACGGGGTTCAAGAAGAGTCACAGAAGAATAATTACTAATGATATCACAATTGAGGAGTATCGAGAAATTCTTAATCGACGCGAACAGGAGGTGGCAAGAGCTAATTCAACGGCCAGTATTTCTAAGATCACCCAGTCCTCCTCATCTTTATTAAATGAGAAACGGTTAGCCAATGAAAAGCTACGTCATACCAACCATGAGTATTATGAGTTGACAGCTAAACGCAAGGAAATGGAAGAGAGTATTAAAGCTCTAAAGCTAGATGATAAAAAGGAAAAGGAAAAGGAATCCAGGGCCAAACAATTAGATGAACCTGTTAAAGCGTTAGAATCGGCTCACTTGGAAAAAGTTAAGCGGGTTTGGAAACAGCCCGGAACTACTTCTACTTTAGCTGAAACTAATCGAATTGTCATTAACTCTCGTGATTTGTCTTCTCTTATGGATAACACATGGCTTAACGATAACGTTATCAATTTTTATCTCGCTTTGGTCACCCAGCGAAGTCAGGATAACACTGATCTACCTCGCTGTTTTTCGTTCAATACTTTCTTTTACAGTAATTTGTCCACCAAGGGATATTCGTCAGTAGCGCGTTGGGCGTCGCGAAAGAAAATTAATGTGACAAAATTAGACTACTTATTTATTCCAATCAATTCTCATGGTGCCCATTGGTCTTTTGCTATGGTTGATTTGATTCAGAAGCAGTTCTTATACGTAGATTCAATGGCCACTAGACCAAACGCCATTGGGGAGAAGGCCTTGGAATTACTTAAATATTATATGATTCAAGAAAGTTCGTCACAGGATTCTTCACCCAATTCGTTGCAAAAGTGGACTGAATTTTATGATGCTTATGAAGTTATTGGTGCTGATTTCTGTCCACAACAGAATAATGGTGTCGATTGCGGTGTATTTACTTGCAAGGCCATTGAAGTCAGATCGCGTGGCAAAGAAGCCAACTACTCTCAAAAAGATATGCCCAAATTGCGAAGAAAAATGGTTTACGAAATATTAGAGTGTAAATTATTAACCTGAGTTTAAAGTATATTTGTCTTTGTATTATTATTAATTTATTATCATTATTTTTTAAGAATATTATCATTTTATCTCATTGTTGCCAAGATGCTGTATTATTAATTATTAAAAAAGAATCGATATATGTATATACATCTATAAACTGGTGTACTTAGAGCGAGCTCTAATCTTGGGGCCGTAAATGTAGAATAATAAGGGTACTGGGGCCATCAAAACACCAATCAAACCCAGTAAAGTGCCTGCCCAGCCAACACCTAAATTTTCAAACATTTGAGTGGCAAACAATGGGAAACCGAAACCGAATAATGAACGCATGAAAACATTAGCTGCCATCGCTGAGGCCGCAAACTGGGTATAACAATCCACCAAGTAAGTGGTACAACATAAGAAAATGGTGGTTAATGCAATACCAGTGGCCACTCCTGATGCACAGGGTACCATCCAATGAACCGACTCTGGGTAATTACCGGACCAAGCAAACCATAGTAAACCAATGGGTAAGAAAATTCCACCTACAATATTAGCAGGTAATCTAGCTTCCGGTACAGCCTTACCGCCATTCTGGTTGAGTCGGCGAAGGTAGTAAGGTTCAAAGCCCAGGCAGATTAGGCAGCCCAAGAACTGGCCGAAAATTAATGCAAAGTACGGTAAAATATCTTGACCTTGATGCATACCGTAACCATCTTGGAATACAATGGGATATGCCTCAAGTAACATGTACATAATACCGTAAAGGAAGGATTGGAAGAGATTAATTAAAAACAGGATGGGCTCGGTACACAACATTTTAATAGGACGAACCAAATTCTTGGAAACTAATTCGTTGAAATTAAGCTCAACTCGTTCTTGACGGGCTTGAATACCCCAGTTACCTGTGATTCTTCTTAGTCGTCTGGCCTTTTGAATTAACAACTGGGCACTATAACTCTCTTCTAAGAAGAAAATATTTAGTACCAAGCACACACCACCCATCATAGCGGTGACATATTCTGTCCATCTCCAACCGTAGGCGGGATTTTTGGCAATGAAAGAGCCTACTACAGGACCCAGCATAGGCCCGAAGTAAACAGCGAATGAGAAAATAGCCAAAATGTAACCTCTGGTGGCGGCAGGGAATACGTCCGAATACACGGCAGGTACAATAGCCAACGGGGCGGCACCTAAGAAACCAGTAAAGAAACGAGTAATGAGTAATGTTTGAATATCTTTAGCTACAGCAGAAGCAGCTGAAAATATAGTAAATCCGAGCAAGGATAGGATTTGGGGGTACTTACGGCCGAATAATTCAGAGGCGGGGGCCCATAAAATAGGACCCGATGCAAAGCCAAGAATGTAAACTGAAATACCTAACAAGCCAATAGTTTGATTCACGCCAAATTCTTCCCTTACTTGGGGCATACCACCCGAATAAACTGAACTACCCCAACATACTACGATAATATTAAGACCATTAATAAGGGCCACAGGGATTTTTCTTGGAACAGTCCAGTTGTATGGGTGATCTGGATCATCTGGACCATCCCATTCAACCGTGTAGTCTTCACAATTTGGTAATAATTCAGGGTATTGTTTACCTCCACCAAAGGGTGGTAAAGCTTCCTTGGCGCCAATATCATCCTCCTTGATATATAAATCGCTATCATGGATTTTGTCCTCAGTTTCCTCATCGGTACTACTATTACTCTCCAACTTTTCTTGAATGATTTCTTCATCATCTTCGATAGCGTCTTCATCCTCTTTTCTTGGTTCATTTTCATACGTAATTCTGGAAACAATATGAGAGGCCATCGATGAACGACGACGACGATTCATCGACAAACGATTGGATCTCATATTACCGATAATGGCATCAGCCGAAATGATATCTTGTTCTCGTGTGTTAATGGCTTCTGGGTCGAAACGGTTACGCACTCTTGATTCACTTACTTCTAAATAATCGCCAAAGGCACTCTTGATACTGGCGCCTCCCGTACTAAGAATACTGTGCGAGAAACTTGATCTCTGGGCACGGGCGGTAGAGAATGAATCTGAATTTTGTTGTTTTTCGGTATCCACCTCAGTGGCAGCTGGTATATCAAGGATATAGGTTTGAGCTCGGTTTTCAGAAACCACTGTATGTTCGGATGATGTCCTGGAAATAATCCCAGGTAGCGACATCTTAAATATTTAGTCTGCTATTTACAGAGTATTGATCAATTCGAATTGAGTTAACTTGAAACTGCTTCAATAAAAAGAAAACCTAAGAGGAAAGGGAAATTATGTGCAAGAATTTTAAAATGCGCTTTAAATGTGGAATTTTTCTAAGCACGGAGTACTCATATATATATATATATATATTTACATCAAGTCCAAAAAGAACCGATACATAAATTCTGTCGTGTTTTTACTTGTATTTTTTACGTTACATGCATAACTATTGTTGGTGGGTACGCTTGGACCCAGCCTATGCACTATCTCCCGCAGATCTGTGGTTATTTACGTCCATTTGTAGACTTTCCAAGCACGACGCGATGACAATACGTGCGTTAACTTGCATCCTCTTCGCTTTTCACGCAAAATTCTCGGCAATTCACAGTGAAACAGCTCAATAACCGTTCTCGATTGCCGTTCAAGCCAAGAAAGTAACCCTTTCTTGCCTTCTCTTCTCCTCCTTTGAAATGATGCTACCTTTAGCCCATCGATAACACCTTTTAAAACCTAACACACGGTGGCTTCTGCAAGTGCCGAGGCCGTGATACATGTAATCTCTCTCCAATCACAAGTATATACACCTGTAAGCCAGCTACAGGGCATGTAGACCCTGAAGGTGGGTATTTATTCTACCTAAATATATAAAAGGGTGAAATAGAAAGTTTCTCGCTCTATTTTTTTCCCCAAAGAACATGAAAGTAGACCTTAGTACAATATTTATTAATATGATAACCTTCTTGCTTTTAGTGTTTTTACTAGATTCTTCCCTACTTACTCAAGACATTTTAACGTTTCATTAAAATAAATAACTGCAAAAACTAAAGCCAAGATTAAACAGGGAAAGGGTAGAGAAGAGTCTGTTTATTTTTCTCCCAAGATGCGGCGTCAGATGTGCCAGTAATGACACCCTGCCTTCAATGCACATCTACAACTTTTCCATTTCAACGAGCCAAAATCACCATCCAGAATACTCATTTGAAAACCTGAACAGAAGGAAAAAAAAGAGACTGCAGCACCTTATGTTCCCACGTGGTCTCCCACCGTAGTACTTATGAAGGCTCTCACTGGCTTAACTATGATTGATCGGACGGGAAATCGTGCTTTCCAGTGGATATGGCCGCAGACAACTATTCAGTTCGTTGGCAACCAAACCTGGTCCATATTTTCCCAAGTATAAAAACGATTTTTATATCCTAATTATTATTTCATTCAGGAATCCTATTCACTCTCTTTAGTTTTCCTGTTGATTAGTTTAAATACTTTTTTACTCCTTAATAAAAAATCTATTTAAAAAACGAAAAAGTCTAATACGACCATAAACATTCATTTTAATAGGTTTTATATATTTCTTTATACTTTAGCTAAATTTAAATAATAAAATAGAATAAACCAAAAATGATTTGCAATTCATTTTCTTTATTTCCCTGTAAATTATTTTGAATATGTTATTACATTTTAATACTTTTTCGATTTAAAAAATTAATTCACAAATTTGAAAAACAAAAATAAGAAGAAAAAAAGACAAAACAACCATTATTACACAGATTCTTGATTTGAAATCTTATAGTAAAGAAGTTATTATAAATCAGAACTAGTAGTTCTAATTCAGCTTCATTTGGATTCTTGGGATCGAGGAAAACGGATAACCTAAATACCAGGTCGAATGATCCACGTTCAGAGTATTATAAAAACCTAGCCACTAAGAGCATAGCTGGCAGTAATTCTTTAAATTAGTTGTTATTTCATAAACTAGCTTTTAGAAAAAATAATGAATTTTTCGAATTTTAATTTAATTGAAAAATGAATTTATTTTTAAATATAAGGGTTTCACGTACATCGAAAGCTTAAAACTTACAACTCCCGAGAATTAATTAAAAAGAAAAGTATAAAATTAAAATTGCTACATAATTCATCGCTAATCGGAATATTGTAAAACTTAACTGAAATCTTAACATTTTAATAATACTGAATGTTAAATTTCAAATGTTGGGTGCTATCTAGGTTATAAAGCTCCACCTTGGTACTAGTATCCTTAACAGAAAATTTTGTGGAACAGTTTAGATTTAGCATAATGTAATGGTACGAAAAGGATGGTAATAAAACAAGGGAAAGAAAATTCGGTAGTGTGCTACCAACGAGAACCCCCAAAGAAATGGAATTCGTAAGCCAATCAAAAAAAAAGTCTCTCGACAACCGCAGGATTCGAACCTGCGCGGGCAGAGCCCAAAGCATCACAAACTTATATAATTCGAGTGCTTCGCCTTAACCACTCGGCCAGATTGCCATAGAAAGAGATAGCTGCGCCAGCCCGGAATCGAACCGGGGGCTCACCGATGGCAACGGTGAATTTTACCACTAAACCACTGGCGCAAGAAAATAGAAATTTGGACGACACCGGAATCGAACCGGGGACCTCGCGCATGCTAAGCGCATGTGATAACCAACTACACCAGACGCCCTGATTTCTGCAAAACCTAACAGGGTGGCCGTGTGAGCAGAACTGGGAAGAGTGGAGGAATGCTTTGCGTAAGCCCAGAAAAACGAAAAACGAAAAACGAAAAACGAAAAACGAAAAAACGAAAAATGGAAAAAAGGAAAAATGAAAAACAAAGAACACAGCAGCTCGTCACGTGAGCAAAAAACAACACGAGGCAGCCGACCCTAACCTCGGTTCATCTTCCCGTTTTGCCTTTTTCGTTTTTTTCGCTTTTTCGCTTTTTCGCATTTTTCGCATTTGGTTTTTTTCTTTTTTTCTTTTTTTTTCTTTTTTTCTTTTTTTCTTTTTCGATATGACTTATAGCTATCGGACTATAAACTTGGTTAATTGTATTCAGACCTCATCTAAGCTCATTTACTAATTGATTTTGGAATCGCATTGTCTTAAAACGCGAGAATCTCATTTTATCATCGATCAATCTCCTCTTTGCCCGTCTGGAAATCGAATAATCCCGCGTCGAAAGAGCCACGAAGCCGTATTCACCGATTTTTCATTCCGTCATCCAAGCCCATCCAAGTCTTTTTGCTCGTTCCAAGAAGCATTCATTTAACGGTATCAATTATTTTATATCATTTCATGAATATCTCGTGTCGTATTTAATTTACTTAAATTATCGACCTCCCTACTTCTCTCGGCCCTCGGATCTTCACTACGTCAGTGTAAATATCCCTGATAGTGCCGTCAGCCTCATCCATACCTATTTTGCTTGAAACTTAGTTTGGACCCAGCCTCGTGTAATCCGGCATTTATTATTCAGTTAGTTGATCGTTTTTTTAAATATATCATCTTTCCACTGACTATCAACTTCCGCTAATTATATCCTTCCTCTTATTATCTCAACCATGTCCACATCTTCTTCGGTCTCCACGCCCTTGCCGTCTGAGGCGGCTTACGTGCAAAGCCCCTATCCTGTCACCAGCACTACCCCGAGCGGTAATAACTCAGCTAGCGTGAATACTGGTAATTCCAGTGTTAATCCTAATGCGACTTCAAATAGCAATAGTGGGACTCCCATTAATATTAACCCCTCGTCTAATGCTAACGTGAATGCCAATGCCAGCGCTAATGCTAATGTCAACCCTAACAATGCGAATAATAATAACGTGAATCCCCATACTAATGGTTCTTCCAACCCCGACACTTCCGGTCCTGCTAATGTCAATGCGGGCGCTATTCATATGAACAAATACAATTTTGCTTCTAATGAATTTAACAACAATCTGGCTCAGTCGTTTGACAACCGCAGACAGAGTGTTGGTATGGGTTCGGTGTTGACTGGCGTACGCGAAATGAATATGAATAATCTGAATAATGGGATTATTCATGCGCCCACCTTTAATGAAAATTATAGCCATCACCAAAATGTCATGGCCACGACCCCAACTTCTTCATCCTTAAGTTACACTCGACGAAGCAGTATAGTGGCGCCAGTTTCCGCCAACGAAGGAGGTCCCAGCAATAGCAACAATGCCAACGTTAATAACAATAACAACACAAACGCCCCCAATAACAATAATAATAATAACAACAACAATAACAATAACAATAGCAATAATAATAATAATAATAATAATAATAATGCTGGGGGTAATAACGTCAATAGTAATAGTAATAACAATAGCAACAATGGTAACACCAACGCTAATAGTAATGCTAATTCTAACTCACTCGATGGCTCTGGAAGACAACAAAATCGGTTCTTCTACAGCACAACTGATATGCCCTTATCACACGCTAATCCCAATATTTATTCATCGACTGATCCTACTATTGGTGTGAACGGTAATGGCTCAAACAATAATAGCAATCCTGCTACACCCAATTACCCGGGAAATTCTGGATCAGCGCCCATCAATACCTCTATTTCTAACAATGCTACCTCAGAGAGTTTGATGATCCCCGCTTCCAAGAACCCCCATGGCCGTAATTCGGGAAATTCTCATAGCTATAACCATTCTTCTTCGTTTACAAACCATTATGCGCAAATGCCTAATCCATCTTCTCATCAACATATGACATTACAGTCGTCTTCCTCGCTTCATTATGATCAAACGCAGCAGCAGCAACAACAACAGCAACAGCAACAACAACAGCAACAGCAACAGCAACAACAACATATTTATGGATCACCTTTGTCTCATGGTCATATGCACCAACAAGGGCATCTAGCGAATATCCAACCCAATAATGGACAATCTCAATCTCATTATCACAACTCGGCCAACCCTCATGGGAATAATTCTTCTTCCTACTCGTTACCACATGACAATAATCCCGGTAATGATAATAATAATAATAATAACAATATTAACAACTTGTCCAACCAAGGTAATAGTAATATGTTGAATACCAACAACAAGAATATGAATCGCGCCAATAGTACCAATGTAAATAATAATATGAACAACCTCAACGCCGGCGGCGTGCATAACGAACCCAACTCTATTCAATGTTACGATTGTTCACAAGTATTTTCATCGACCTCATCACTGCGACGTCACGAGAAGATCGCGCATAATAAGACTATGTACAAGTGTCGTAAGTGTGGTGAACTTTTCAGTACTGTGGCTGAAAGACAGACGCACAAAAATAATAAACATTTCCCGGTTATTCATACCTCGATTAGAGGTAAACAAATTAAGGTAATTGACCCCTCTAGTGGGTTGATCAAAAATAACAAAAACTTGAATATGACGGTGGATGTACCTATTATTAAAAACGAAAACGAAAATGTTATTGATAATAGTAGTATCAACCCTGACTTGCCCAACGCCTCTAGTCCAATTACTTCAGCTGAGGGTGCGGTAGTAACTACAGCCGGTGGCGTACCTTTAGTTGAGGATAATAGTGGTATTGATGACCAAATTAAGCCCGAAGATCGCTTGATATCCAATTTTAAGGAGTTCGAAGTAGGCCTTCAGGTCACCAGTACAAGAGATGAGAACGGTTATTTCCACTGTCCTAGTATTTACTGCTCTTTTGTCACTCGTATCCCTGGTTATTGGTACGAACACGTTCATAACGTCGTTCATCTCGGAACTGATCCTCAAAAGCGTAAGAGAAAGTCAAAGGTTGAACAGAAAGATGTGCTATAAAGAAATTATCATTTTCTCTTTTCTCGTTTTTTTCTTCTTTTGAATCAGAGAAGTTCTTTTTTTCCTCTCTTCATCCTCGTCGTTGTCGCCCTCCACCTTATTATTATTATTACCATTATTATTCTTCTTCTTTGCTCTGTACATTATTCTTATTTTTTCTTCGTCTCCCTCCCCCTTTTTCTCTTCTATCGTTTGATCGACCCCTTAAACAAAAAAATAAAAATAAAAACTAATCTGTATATCAAATATTTTTCTTCTTCTGCGGCTACTCATTTATTCAAGACAATTTATGTTCTATAAAATTTTTTTTACCTCTTTTTTATTTTTTCATCTTCCTTCTTTTCTTATGTATCGTTATATGCCCAATTATGTATATACGCGCGTGTGTTTGTAGACGCGTGTTTATTTATGTATATTAGATTCTTTCACAAAACCGAATATATCAATTTTTTTTTAAAAACAAATAACCAGAAAAAAAACTAATACCGAAAAAGTATATTTTTATAAAAAATACAAGAACAAGATTCTATTTTTGAGAATGACCAAAACAAAAAATTAAATAAACTACGTATACAAAAAAAGGAAGAAGAAAAAGAATAAAATAATAATAAGAATAACAACGATATGAACGATAATGCAGGCCGGCGTAAATTGGTTATGTCAAAATATAAAAAAAGAGAAAAAGAATTATAGAAAAGAAAAGAAAGACAGGAATAAGGGGGAAAAAATTAGAGCGTTAAGAGTCGAAAACTTAGCTTTTCAGAGCAATAAATAAATATAAAAGCTTATCGTGAGTTGGCATATATAATGAAACTTTAGATCTAGATATGATTAAAGTGAGCACAGGAATTATTGGCGTTGCTTTTGTTGGCGCTGTTGCTGCTGCTGCTGTTGTTGTTGCTGTTGTTGTTGCTGTAATTGTTGTTGTTGTTGTTGTTGTTGTTGTAATTGTTGTTGTTGCAATTGTTGATGATGTTGTTGTTGATGATGTTGATGTTGTTGTTGTTGGTGATGCTGTTGTTGGTGTTGCAGTAATTGCTGATGGTGCATTGGTTGTTGTTGTTGTTGCTGTTGTTGCTGTTGTTGTTGTTGTTGCTGTTGGAGAACTTGTTGTTGGAGAGCTTGTTGTTGTTGCTGTTGTTGTAACTGCATCAACGGTTGAGATTGTAACATATGTTGGTGAGCCTGAACAGGTCCCGATAAGGGCAGTTGACTTTGTAGTTGGGGAATCTGTTGCATCTGATGTGGTTGTTGTTGCTGTTGTGGTTGTTGTTGTTGTTGCTGTAATTGCTGCGATTCGATATTATCAGACAAGTTAACCAATAATTGTGCTAAACATCTCTTAGTGGTATGATCATCCTTCAAAACATTACTGAATGTAGCATCTCTAAGAGGTTCGGGCAAATACTGTCTAAGGGCTTCACGAGCTGGTCCATTATCACTTAATCTTAAGTAACAACGAACAACATGCTTGAGCAATCTACTAACGGGTTGTTCAACCAGTTGGCCAACCATAGTAGCTAAAACACTACTGACAGCTTGGAATCTTTCATAAGTATGACAGATATAGTCTAAACCAGTATCATCCATAAGAATCTTTTGAATGATAAATATAGCAACGGTTTTGGATAATTCAGTACCAAACTCCATTATAGTAAGACATAATGGTACAACCTCAGTGGATAAAAGGAAAATAATCACTTCAGGTGAATCGTTTTTAACCAAAGCACCCACGACCCCGAGCGAGGTCAATCTCAAGTATTCAAATGCTCTATTTTTAGTGGTGGTATTCAAGAAAGGATATAAAAACAAGGGAATTCGAGCATTAAGAAAGAGTAGCCTTGTCTCATTGTGAGAAGCTACACATTGTAATAACGCCAATGCATTACAAACTCGGTTAGAGGCATTAATGGACAAATTAGGAGGATTTAATAAGGGGTAAATATTAATAATCTCTTGTAATAAGCTAGTCATAACCCCAAAAGAATTCCACAGAATAAGTGCCAAATCTTCATATTGTTCTCGCTTTTTACCTAATTCTAATAATGCTTGTTCACGATTAGGGCCATGAGCTAACTCAATAATCCATTGGTAAACTTTAGGATCACTAGCGAGTGGGGTCTTGATAACGGCGTTTCTGGCTATATTTTCAGGGTTACCGTTGTTATTAGCGCTACCACTGTTGTCGACAGATTTGAGTTCATTCGCGTTTGGTACAACCATAGACGAGGGCATTCCGGGAGTATTTTGGGTCATAGAGTGTTGCATAGAACTGTTGAGTTGGTTGGCAAGATTCAAATTATTGATATTATTATTGGGATTATTGAGGTTAAGGCCTTCACCGACAGCATTAGCGTCATTGTTGGGATTGTTATTAGAGTCATTATTACCTTCCTTATAGTTGTCGTTATTTCTAGCTTCATTACCAGGGTTGTTGTCAGCCAGGGGCATATTGGGGTTTATAAATCCCGCTAAATTAGGTCGAAGAGGCGGTTGGTTAGCATCGGCAAACATCTGATGTTGTTGTTGCTGTTGCTGTTGATGATGAGGATTAGCACTGTACATTATGAGAGATGGCGATCAGATAAAGATATAAAGGTATAAAGATAAATATATGTGTAATAATTTTTTTAATAAATAAACCCGAAATATGTCAGCGGCGTGTCAGAAAGCAAACCTTCCTCGAACAATTGGTAATAACAAGCTACGATGACTGAGAGATGAGCTTTCGAATGGAAGTCGTATATGGACCGAGAAACGGCTGGCGCGACAAAACGGGCACCGGGAAAGGCAGCAGTGCAATTAAAGGACAAGGGAGAGAGGGGGCACACGAGCACGGAAGACGGGTCAGTCCAGCGAACACTTGGTTTGGCGAGGGTGGCGGTGAGTATACGTCCAGGAAGGTGCGGAACAAGCTAAAAAGGGCCTCGATTCACTCGAATTTCACGAATCTCCGCTCCGCTACCGGTGTCGCTGCCTTCCATTTTGGCGATCCGCCGCCGACCAGGCCCAGACTGCGATGTACTGCGGGGCTGGCGTGTACGGAGGCGGCGGCCCGTGCCGCCAACGTGCGCGGCGCTTATGCCGTATCTGTCGCGGGCCCGCGCGCATGGGTTTTCGAAGCGTCGATGGCTGCCAGGACGCCTCCCGGGCTGGTAAATGGAGAGGCCCTCGCTGGGCCCACGGCCGTCACCGTCGTGCGCTCCAGTCTCGTTAACGTGGAAATAGCTTATAGACTATATACTGAGCCACCCCGTACGATCTCTCTTTTCTCACGCCACCCTCCTGTTTTTTTTGCGGGACTAGGCTACAATAGGACTCTGCTGTACTCGTAATCGCGCCGCCGTTGTCTGTGTGTGTTCTTCGCCGTCTACTAGCGTAATTGGTGCATAGCTTGTAATCACCACCCCCCCACATCGCATAGGATACTATCGGCAATAGTCAGTTCATCTGCTAAGCAAAGCGTTATCTATCGTAAGAGTAAAATCGCATTAGGAATTAGTACAAGTGACGCAGCTTGCATTTAAGACAAATAATCAAGACAGAAACAAAAACAAAAAAGAATCATTCAAAAACAGTAGTTAAAAAATCATGTCGCAAAATAATCCAATTGAGGAGTTTGAATCTATCCTCCAATCTTTGCTTTCGCTCAAGCCTCCGGGCGTTAGCGGAAATCGATTTGCCGCATTACGTGACTTGGCCGACAGTAACATTAATGTAAGTTTTATAAAATCGCAAGATCTTTGGAGATTAATAACTCTAATCTAACCTTTTTTTCTTCTTTTTTCTTTTCTCCTACTGTTTCTATTTAGTCTGAGGCTATTCTTACACAAAAGTTGTATTCCCATTGTAAGAGAACCCCCGCCTCACATAAACTAGGAAGTTTATATACCGTGGATATTATTTCTCGTCGCTGGCAAGAACAAGCCCTTAAGCATAATGAATCAATCTCACCCGCTGCCATTGATGGCACATATGCTTCTGGTTTATATAAGATTTCAAACATGATTGAAAGTGTTTTAGAAGATGCCTTAGTCGCTAGCGACAGTGACGATATTAAGGATAAGATTAGACGATTAGTAGAAATTTGGGAAAAGTCAGAAACTTTCCCTAGTTCGTCGCTTGATCCCATTAAAATCAAATATTTTAGCCATAATCCGGCTACTACTAATGTTGGGTTCAATGGTATGACTTCGGTATCGTCTAATTCAACGACTGCCGCTGCGCCAGTACCCGATGCCGCGTCCATTTTACAGGCTTTAGCAACCATGTCCAATAATACTAACAGTAATAATAATAATAATAATAACCCGGCTTTATTGGGGGCTGGTGCCTTCTTACAATCACTAGCTCCCTTTGCCGGTGGCCCTCAATCATCTTCGAACGCTAATAATATTCCGATTGCCGCTATAGCCGGCCAACCTTGGAATCTTTCAGTTAATCACGACAACGATAACCGTAATAGTAATGATAATTTTGCCGGTTCTTCGGCACCCCCGCCTGCTCCAGCTAGTAATCGGGGTCAATATCCCGGAAGAGATCGTGAACGTGATCATTTGGAGAACGACAACCAACGTGGTGGATCCTATGATCGTTACGATGGTCCTAATAATAATAGTAATAAAAACAATAGACCCAGATCTCGTTCTCCACCCGTGCCTCGCGGTCGTCGCTTGAATGATTATGGTGACGTGTCCAACGAAAATAGTCGATACGATATCAACCCTCGTGATCCCCGTTCTTCGCGTGAATTCTCTCGCCGCGATAGATCACCTCCACGACATGATCGTAGAAGATCGGTGAGTCCTCGGGGCCCCCCGCGCCGTGGTGGTCAACATCAACAATCTTATCCCGATGAGAATCGAGATCGTGGATATGATATGGGCAATAATAGCCAAGGCCAGGATTATCGTAATAATGCGGACCCCCACCGTGGTTCGGTATTCTCTGAAAGACGTAGCCCCCCTATAGATGTTAATCGTAAAAGTAAGGCCGTGGGATTCGATGAGTCCTTAGCCCCCGGTTTTATTCGAGTTTTGAGTCGTACGGTTTTCATCGGCGGTGTGCCTCCATTTATGAGTGAAAAGCAACTAATTGAAGTATTCAAACCCTTTGCTCGCGTTCAAAGTGTTATTTTACATCGCGAAAAGAAACATGCCTTTGTTAAATTATTGACGCGTGAAGAGGCCGTGCGTGCCAAGACTGAAATGGACGAAATGAGCGTTTCAGGTAAATTATCCTTAAGAGCTCGTTGGGGTGTTGGCTTTGGACCGCGTGACTGTTGTGATTATTCAGATGGTACTAGTGTTATTCCGCTTGATCGGTTGACTCAAGCCGATAAGCGATGGATTACTAGTGCCGAATATGGTGGTACGGGAGGTGAACCCTTAGCGTCCGGTATTGTGGTAGAAGAGCCTGATATTGAAATCGGTACTGGTATTTCTTCCAAGGCTATTAGCCAGCGTATGCCTACGAATTCATCACGAAATGGACCCAAGGGAACCCGACCTGAAGAAGAGATAATGCGATCCAGAAAGAATACTGGGGGCCCCCCTCCTCGTCGGGAATATGAATATCAAGGTAATCGTCATGATCAAGCCGGATCTATGTCACCTCAAAATTCTTACCGTCAAAGAGGTGATTATCGCCAACAACAACAACCCTCTTATCAAAGCCAGAATCAGTACCCGCGTCATGATCATCGCGATTCCCGGCCTCATCATTATGATGATAATAATAATAATAACCCTATGGGTAATGGACCTATCAATAACGTTCAGGATATTTTGGCGCAGTTTATGGCCACAGCTCAGGCTCAGGCTCAGGCTCAGGCTCAGGCTCAAGGACAACCCTCGCTACAATCGTCTAATCAGAATAACAATCAGGGACCCCCTGTGCCACAGCTCCCCTATAACATACCCCCTGAGTTTATTGCCATGTTGCAACAGCAGCAACAGCAGCAACAACAACCGCCGTTTAATCAAGGTGGTAACAGAAGATAGTTCTGGTTTGTAGTTTTTTCTTTGTATAATTTGATTTTTTCACACTTTCATAATCGTGTTCAAAACGACTTTTTTTTTTTTTGGTTCTTTTCTAGTTTATTATATTAATAAATATATGGTTCATTTTATATTATACAAATACTTTTTTCTTTTTTCTTTTTTTCTGGTTGGCTTACTTCTTACTCTTCTTGGCCGCTTTCTTCTTCTTAAGGACGTTAGAGGCCTTAATGTTAGACTCTGAACCGGTATTAGCGGCCTTAGATGTGGACTCATTAGAGCTATTTTCATCATCATCATCATTGGAAGCATCGTTTGATTCCTTTTTATTTTCAGCCTTGAGAGCTTCTTCAATGTCGTACTTACGTTTGATTTCGGCATCCACGGCATAGTAATCGATATATTGACCCTTATCGTAGATATCGGCGGTGGGTGAATTCAATTCGCAATAAAATGTAGCAGCGAGGATGATGAGGACACAAACCACCCAAACGGCCGAACTGATCTCTGTACTGGGGTATACGTTCCAGGCGTACTCGATAGCTCCCCAGAGTAAGAATTTAACCGGAACGGGGATAACATAGGCGCGCGCCAAGAGGTAAGGGATACACCAGAATACCCAGACGTAGAATTGGTAGTGTAGGGAACGAGCAAATAAAGTACCGATAAGCATAGAGGTAGCAAGGGTTAAAAGGACGTATTGTGGGGTGACACGATTGATAATACGACGAGCTAATCTAGGGTGAGTCTTGGTCAAAACATCAGCTAATAAATCAGGTAAACCACCTTCGCACATCGTGGGACGCACCCAAAGGTAAGAACCAAAGGTTAAAAGGGTAATAATATGAGCGTAAAGCAATGAGGCAGAGAAGATGCGGGAATTAAAAGTAGATTCGGAAACGAAACGCCAGTTAACAGTCCATTTATACAAAAATTGGCGTTGAATGTTAAAGGCGCCCCAAAGGTAGTTTATGGCATCATCAAAACTACCAAAAAAGGGTAAGGCGAAAATATATTGAATACCCAACAAACTAAGAATCAAGATGGTGGTCATAATAAAATTGTTGCCAGTACCTTGATAGAGGATCATGAGAGCACCAGGTAGGTATAAGAGTGCGGACATCTTGATTGAGATGGCAAAGGACATCCAAATAGCACCTAAGATCCACAGTTGAGCTTGAAGGAAGAATACGGAAAATACAGCGGCGAAGGTCATCCAACAGTCATTGAATAAACGCAAGAGGTAAATAGAGTGAATCCGCTTAGACATAATAAGCAAAGGTAAGATATAAGGAGGGGCATCCGCTTGAATGTAAACTACAAACACTAAGGCTTGAGTAATTAAGTACAAACCGGCAAAGATCAACTGGGCCAAGAAAATGTTTTGACCACGATCAGTGATATTATAAAGCGATACAAAAATCTTGACATGACCACCGGGGTAAACCAGAGGACCAGTTTGACCCTCAATCTGATTATAATCAGTGATTCCAGACAACAATTGTTCAGCCTGTTGCATATAAGCGGTCCAATCGATTTCCGTATAGGGGACCTTCCAAATAATAACCGCACATACGACGATTTCAATCAGGAAGAGGACTAGCGCGAGTCTGGCCGAGTAGCGCGGATTAGTCGCGTAGCTACGCAATTTGGCTACTGAAATCATCTTTAGCAATTTAGATAATCTCCAAAAAAAAGGCACGGCTTATTGAATTTTAGGGTTTGAAAAGAGATAATCAACGAAAGAAAAGCTGAAATAATTGGACAGGCCTGGAAGGGTGTAGGAAAACGATAAGCAAAACGCGTGATGCTCAAGCCAATCCTACCCTAACCCGTTATTTTTAATAAAAATTAGAGTCTTTTTGATCCACATTCGGCAGTAAGAGAGTTATTTGTACGTGTATCGAGGGAAATATATTGGGAATTTTGGCCTATTGGTTTGATTTAAATTCGTGAGAAAGGTTGATGAGGGTGGACCATTTGCATTCGGGTCTTAAATATGCCAATGGGGGTTTGTAGTGGGGGGAAAGGAGGGTGGGTTTCGGGCTGAATACACATTATAGATTGGGTTGATCTGATTCAATTCGTTAAACAGTTTGATCTAGCAATTAGGGAATGCTAGGCTTAGTGTATTAAAACCAGTTTTATCTAATTAAAAGAAGCGGCTAGTACAAAAAGATAAGTTTTCAAAAAATAAGACAAAAAAACAAATTGCGCCAGCCCGGAATCGAACCGGGGGCTCACCGATGGCAACGGTGAATTTTACCACTAAACCACTGGCGCTTTTCTTGATTTTATTGCTGGGATGGCAACCGTGTACCTAAATATGGCCTCGATTTAAAAAAAAAAAAAGAAAAAAAAAAAGAAAATAGCTTTGATGTCAATACCTTTTAGTTCATTGAGGCTTTAAAAAATGAATAAACACAAAAAATCAAATTCTTTACATTTATGTATCTTGACACATTTTTGAGTTTAAAAAAAGAAATTTTTTGCTGAATTTTAAACGAATTTCTTTATTCTATAATCCAAATTTTATATTAATAATAATGGCCGTTCAGAAGCTAAAAGCGCTCTCTCTCCGTCCGCCGAATGGTGGGAGGACGCCATGGCCAATTAGGGTTTAATATAAAACGCCGTTGCTGCATGGAATCGTGCCACTTCCCACTTGGCAGGTCCGCAAGAAAGTGCACTATCAAAACAGCAAGGATCACGGTAGATCCAACCTATTAGCTGATCAATCAAACCAACAACATTTACAAAATCGAGCGGGCGTAAATATGCCTTAAACTTTGTTTGTTTGCCCCCCTGTATATATATATATATATATATTTCTACCTATCTTTCCCGGACTACACTGTACAAGTCTTTATGGCGTTGAATTTAGTCGATTCCTCGGTGCTCTCTGCTGTTGGCACCGATTCAACCTTCGTAGAGGATGCATCTCATAATGATGAAAAGGATTCACTTGAAACGAATAAGGCGCTCTCTGGTGATCCAGATGCTGACTTTTCGAATCCGATGGGTTCAACCACTCCATCAAGCGTGAAGACGGAGTGGCAATCATCCTCAACCACCGGAAATAAACCCAAGTACCATCTCCCGACGAATACAGTTGCGGCAGCTGATGCTAAAATAAAGGAGCATTTGTCTCGTATAAATAATATCAATATCAAACCAGGTCAAGATTGGTTTGTTTCATGGTATATGGTGAGCTCGCATTTCCCGCTAATTGCCGCCTCGTTTGGGCCAATGGCTAATATGATGGCCGTGGCATCATTGGTTGATCCCTGGAAATTAGACATTACAAATTTTAACGACCCAACTGTTCACGGTGATCTAGCCTGGATAATTGCTTGCAATGCTGTGAGTCTTGCGTGTGGATGTACGGCTAATATATCGTTACTGCTTAATTTCTCAGGCCGCGTGCCTTATAATGTCAGTCAAGCGATATCCATTGGTGGATTTTTGATGGGTAGTTTAGTTCTAACAGGTCTAGTGGTGGCCGCTAATATTGTTTACGACTTTAATAACCCGATTCATGCCGCGGAGTTTACTCGGTCGCAGGGATATTGGTACGCGATTATCACGGCATCGCTCTACTTTGCCTGTTTTATTTTGCTGGCAATGAACGAACTCGGCCACATATATGGCATTTATGGGCCCAGTTTTAATTTAAATAAACCTCAGCGATCGTTTATGTTACAGAATATCGCCTATGTCGGTTGGATTCTATTTGGCGCAGGTCTATTTACCTTTCTATTGAGCGAGCATGTAAGTTATCCTGATGCCATTTACTTCGCCCAAGTTTCCGTTTTAACCATTGGATTTGGCGATCTTCACGCCACGAGCGTTGCAGGTCGTGCAGTAACTTTACCTTTTGTGCTTGTGGGTATCTTACTTCTTGGTCTCATCATTAGTTCTATTCGACAAATGATTCTCAAATCCGGTTCCTATACGGTGCTGTGGCACTACGCAGAATCCGGCCGGAAAAATAGACTAAAAGGACATAAAAATAAGATGGATGCGATTACTGACGAAGGACTACAACCACAAAATTCGGGAGAATCCAGTCAGGATATTAGAGTATCCATGGAACGTGCATCATTTCAAAGTATTCGAGAGGTCCATAGAAAAGCGCGCAAGCACTATAAATGGTTCACGCTATTTGTGGCATTGAGCGCTTTCATGCTATTTATGGGGATTGGTGCCATGGTATTCGTGCTTTCCGAAGGATGGTCTTACTTCAATGGCATATATTTTTGTGCACTTAGTGTATTGACCGTCGGGTATGGTGATATTGTGCCTAATAATAGCGCCAGTAAAGCGTTTTTCGTGGTCTGGAGTTTTATTGCCGTGCCTACTATGACCATTTTGGTTACCTGTTTGTTGGAAACTATTATTAAATGGTTCATTGACGGCGCTGATAGATTCACTGGGTGGGCTTTTGGTAATAAACGTGAAGCTCTGAGACGACATCGTAAACAATTAATGAAACGTATAGAAAGCTTTACGTCTACGAATTCCGCTGAGTCTCCTAATCCTCATCCTCATAGGCATCGTCGACATCGACATGGTCATGGTCATGGAGATCTGAGCAATCATCAAAATGATGGAACGGTGAGTAATGTCATTCCAGAAAATGTGCAACCTTATAGTGTTCATTTTATTGAGGACGAAAATAGATTTAACCCTGATCACGAGGACGAAAATAGATTTAACCCTGATAACGAGGACGAAGAAAGCAGGATTGATGTGCAGTCTGTCCAGTCATCCTTAGACGATATCGATCGTCCTGGGGTAGAAAATTTCGATAAGCGACTTGCACAGGTCTTAGATAATCCCCATAATAATCTATCAAGTGAAGCGAGATACCTAATTCAGATCTGCCAAGAGTTGGATAAGACTCTACGCACGGTGTTGGTGGAACCGGATAAGACGTATACATTCGATGAGTGGAACGATATGATGGAGTTATCGCAACGACATGCCCCTTTACGCACCGCCACCACTTCAAATGTTTCGGTTAATTCAAATGCTGATAATGGGCAAATAGGTCCCATCGATATACCAGAAGAAGACGAAATTGGGCTCAATTGGTTGTCTGATGATAGTCCATTACGGTATCCTGTTCGGGAGAGTCGCGTCTTTATTCATAGTTACTTGCGGGCGCTGGAGAATGGTCTACTGGGTTTAGCTGCTAAGGAAGTACGCGAAAATGAAAAGAAATATACGAATCTGAAATAGAAGCGCTCATTAATAATGAATATAATAAATAATTGAACTAATTCTTACATGCTCGGTTTATATATTAAGGGTTTGTCTAAATGCTAGATTCCGAAGATCGTCTTCACGTTTCTGGTACAGTTCCACTGCACGCTTGCTCTCTTGATAACTAGGTAGATAATCATAATCTACTTCATCGGAATAGCTTTCGAAGAATGATCTAGCGTGGTTCCTTGGTTCATAGGGAGCGACGATATATCTTGGTGATGTGGAAAAGCTTTCTAGTTCTAAGGGTGGGGTAATCGGAATTGTATTTGCGCTCGTATTCGTATTTGTACTCGTATCATAAATGGCTGTATCAGCGTTTGGTAAATTAAACTTTACATAATTAATGAATTGAATATTTTTTATCATGTGTAGAAAACTTTCCACGGTAGTTTGACTTGAGAATATAAGGGATAATTGAAATGGGACCCCCACATCACTCCTGGCATTAGTTAATATCGTATGAGCCCAGTAATATGATTTCTTAATATCCTTATGATGGATAAGTCTGGTGATATCTAAGACGTCCAAACAAAAGGATTTGGGATCAGAAGATGATTGGTTAGTGATGACAATTATGCGCTGAGTTGTGACGTAAACTGAAGATTTATGAATTGAGGATAAGGCCGCTAGATCCAGTGCCCGATCGGTGGAAGTCTGGCTTTGATTTAAGGGTAGATATGCCACATAAGTTTCAGTTAATTTAGAAACTATAGTCTCATTCGGGAACAGAATCGGGTGAGAATTATTGAACGTACAGGAACAGGGCGTATCCTTATTTGTCATTTGTGGTATTAATGTGGAGCAAATAGAGACTGTAAATAGCGAAAGCAGATAAAGGATGTAAACTTGATGTAAAAATAGAGAGGTAGAGAGAGAGATATGAAATCTATAGATGGGTGAATTGGAATCAAGGGTGTAGAGGTTAAATGAAAAGAAAAGAAAAATTACTGCGCGAATAAAGCCAGAGAGATTTAGCTATGGAAATTGCCTGTCAAACAAAAGCTCGCCAGTAGAACGAAACTCTCTAGCTGGATCACCAGCCTAGCCAGGCCTAACAAAGATACGCTTCATTTGTGCATATTGCACAGTCTAATAAAGCTTATGGTACCGTGCTATGTTAACACCTCTCAGCCACAACCGTTTGACCACTTATTAAATGTAAAATTTCAAATTGCCCACTTGAATTGTCCACGGTTCAATCTAACTTGAGCACATCACCCATGAATGAGCATCCGCATCACATAGTACCATAGGATTAATACTGTGAGCCCATATAACGACGAAGAGAAAGCGCATCACATCTCAGTAAGCCGGACCGAAAGTGCGACCGATATGGAGAAGAGTATAAGATGAATAGTGCATAATGGCCCTACGATAGCTGATAAGACGCCACGTGGGTTACCACCATTAGGCCACAAGTGGCTGACTTTGTGTTGGCGTCCTCCCACGTTGTTGTGTGGGGCGCTCTTATTTGCTGGCCCTCCGAGGTCACCTGATCTGGGGGCCCAACGTGTACACTCTCTGCGTGGCTCATGCGCTCGAATCTTCGGGAGAGAGATTGGCGTTGTCTCATACCTTACTTAGTCTCGGTCTCTTGGCTTGCTTTGGGTTTACATTTTAGGTTTACCTTCTTTTGGGTTTACCTTCCTTTAAGTTTACTCTCCTCTCTCAAGTAAAGTGTATTTCACACGTATAACATTCTGATCATTAACTCAACCTTGTCAGCTTGTCTTTAGAATTAAATTGCACCCTTATCCGTTCGTACCTTTGAAATGTAACGTATCTAGTCTATCAATCCTCCGTTCTCATCATCCTTGACGCCAAACAAATTACCCTGCTGACCCTTACTCCCATGATTTTGTAACCTCATTATGCATCCCATTCTCTATAATGGTCACTTTCTCCAGCGATTCTCACGCCGCTAATGTATTACCTTCAACAGATTATTTTTTTTGGACCCAACGTATAAAGATACTTATTGTACCAAAGCCTCTAATGGCCCTATCAACATTCAAATTATTTACTAATTTGGAAAACTATTCCATTTAGCTTAACCTGAGAATATCGTAAAGTAGAAAAGCATTTTAATATCTCTATGTATATAAAGGTATCTATAATCAAAATCCAATCGGGTAATGTATTCTGATTTATTCAGAATTGTTATTTTCTTTCGGTTTAAGCAGAAGGCATTCTAAACGAGAAGCTTCGCTATACCTTTGGAACCATATAAAACTAGACTTCAGGAAAGTTTATTAAATATAATAAACCAATATAGAAGATTGAGGGGAGTTTAAGTCATTTTCGATGGTTTGAACTGAAGAATACTGCTGATGCACTAGTACCGTTTTTTAAATATCTTCCTTCGTATATTTGCTTACTGAGTAAGTTGTTTAACAGAAAAAAAGATTTCTCCGATACGGGGAATCGAACCCCGATTTGCCCGGTGAAAGCGGACCGTGCTAGCCATTACACTATATCGGATAATTAATAAAACTTGAATTCAGTTGTCGATCACTATAGATTTCATGAATATGGTTCCAAAAATCTATCCTCTTCATTATTTTCTATTTTCCCGTTAATTAGTTCAAATACGTTTTTACTTCTTAATAAAAATTCTGTTTAAAAAACTCTATCACACCATTATAAACAGTAACCCCGTCTATATTCCCAAAGGCTGGAGCAATAAATACCCAGGGATTTAACCCACCCAATGAGGAAGTAGATGGAAATGGAGATACCAATACATTAACGGAAACCTTTCAATTTCTCGCCTTGATACATTTACTTCAAAAGTTTTATTTCACATCTAATCCCACCTATCCCTGGCTTGGCCAAACTATCTGTGTCAATTGTCGCATCAAGGAGCTCAAACTCTGGCCCATCTCTTCAGCGCTTTCTCTGTGGCATGACAAATTTGGTCCACCCTCACTTGTATCCCTCATTCTTTCTTTGAAGAATGTACTTATATCCTCAATCACTAATCTTGAACAATAGCAACAGGTGGGGTTTTTTTGTTCATTTTATCTGAGCGAGTAGAAACGATTATCCCTGAAAACAAAATCGGCGACCAAAGAAACTTACAGATGAGGAATGGGTAATTAGCTAAAGGAAAAAAGAAATCTGAAATATCAAGATTAAGTAAATAACACAAAATCACTACATCTACCACATATATCCATTATTAGATTATCAACGTCTAAAAATATCATAAACATTCATTTTACCTATGTTCAATTAATAAACAAGATTAAACTAAAAACCAATATATGATTAAAATTTTGTAATTATTTTATAAGTATCTCAAAAGAGGGGATCATCCATATTAAGTGATCGATAGGACTTAAAATTTTGTTTGAGATATTTAATCAGCATAACCTCCCCCATCAGTACTATTTAAAATCCTATTTGTTAAACTTGGGAAACAAAAACTACTTGCGTCAAATTAAAACTTTTTCAAAATTATTTTAAATTATTCTTTTTATAATATTTAATCCTGAGCGCCCATTGGCATGGGAGAAATAGAAGGTTGAAAGTTACCTGATCTTTATCGCAGATGAAAAATATATGGAAACAAGTAGAACTAGAAATAATTATAGGAAGATTTTTCTAATTTTACTAAGAAAAGAAGATAAGAAGATCTACATTAAAGAAAATAATGCAATACGGCAACCTTAAAGGACGAGGAAACACAATTAGGAAACGTGAAGAAAGAACTTGTAACTAACACGATAGACTTATAATCGAAAGAGATAAATACACGCAACCCACAATTGCAAGAAAGAAATGGACTGAACTTTTTTGTTTAACCTTAAATATTTGGTAAAACTAGCGAAATAGTTATTAAACTAAAGTGAGAAACCTAATTACCTATTAAAAAATTGCCATTAACATCAACTCATCTGAATCACAAAAAACAAAAAAGCACCCATGATGGGAGTCGAACCCACAATCTTCAGATTAGAAGTCTAACGCCTTAACCATTGGGCTACACGGGCAATTTCTTGAAAGAAGAAATGTGCGGTAGCTTTGAAAGTGGTTTGTATATTTTTTTAGTTTTCCTGTTTTTTTTGGTTTTTTTTGTGGTTAAATTTCGTACAAACAATGGGTTGTCCGTGATTTGATACTCAATTGCTCATCCTCCCAAGTCGATAGAGTTCATAACTTGTATCCAGAGCCTGTTAATTAGTTTAAATACGCTTTTACTTCTTAGTAAAAATTGTATTAAAAAAATTTGTTTGCACTCCCAACAATATGAGTATAATTCCTTTTTTTTCTATCTTATTTTTCTATTCTATTATTCTTTCCAGGAAACTTATATATTAAATATACCATAGGTTCTCATTAATTTTCTTTATTTTCCTGTTAATTAGTTTAAATGCATTTATACATTTTGATATACTTTCGATTTTTTTTAAAAAAGAATTATTTACGTTTAAGGTTTATTTACTATAAAAATATTTTATTTAATTTGCTGAAGTTTATAATCACTGAATTTCTAATAACATATATCTAAAGTACAATTTACAGCTTACCCTATATTATATTATAAAACCCTGATACTCCTTGAGCAGTTTATTTTACAGAAATTAGCAATATGTATATCTTTGAAATACACGGATTCCAATAAGGCGTTAAAAAGGAAGGTAAACTGTAATATTTTAATGTTATATATATACTAGTTTACAAACCATTGAATTATTATACACTAAATCTGCTGTTTTCGTTTCTACATATCTCTACAGAGGTCCGGCTAAAAGATAATCTTCAGTTATAGCTTGGTCACATAAAATTGAGTACTAGTGCAGGGCGTAGGATGAGATAGCCAAGGCTTTATTCTGAAATAGCGTGAGAACAGATAATATATAAATTAAATGGGTGAATAATAAAAGAAACTACTTACACTCAAAAGGATAACTAAAATACATGACAAAAAGAGGACAAACAAAAAAATAGATAAAGAAAAACGAAACAAATATAAAAGGTATACATTCCAAGGCTCAAGGAAATTATTGAGTATCTTCAAGGGTCATATCCTCAAGATCATCTAATAATTCATCAATACCAATTTCAGGAATATCATCATCTTCGTCTTCTTCTTCTTCGTCGACAGCCATTCTAACGGTCTTTTCGGCGGCCTTAGCGGCCTTAGCGGCATCTTGGGCCTTCTTATAAAGGTTGATATTTTCTCTGAGTTCATCATCTTCTTCAATTTCTTGCAAGAACATTTCGAAATCAACTTCAGCCTTATCAATATCGGCCTTAGTAGCATTAAGATCATCTTCCAAATTGTGTTCCTTAGCCATACGCTTAATCTTCCAGTTACGGTTCTTGTTCTTCTTTCTCTTGGGGTAGAACTTACGAACCAATACAACATCGGTCAAGTTAGCACCCTTAGAATCAGAGTACTTATCCCAATTACGATCATTGTAATTAGAATTAGAGATGAAGTAACCAAGAACGGAATCACCAGGGTGTAAAATACCACCAAGATGAGTACGGACAAGATAAGTTTCACCATTTGAACCACTGGATAATTCAGAGGCACGCATGATTTGAATGTCGGCTAAAGCGTACTTACCACGAGTGGGACCGAGAGGTTCGATGTCTAAAATAAAGAATTCAATCAAACGGGTAGCATCGGCTAAAGAAGGGAAGGGGTTACCCCAGTAAACACCAGCAGACATAGAGGCCACTTGTAATGTATTAGGATCAATAAATTGCAAGGAGTTAGTGACCTTAGAACAGATAACTAATTGCGAGATATTACCCAAGGAACGGGCAATAGAAAGCGGTAAACAGATTAAATCATCCTTACAGATAGGAGCAATTTCAACTGAGAAAGTGAACTTATATTGCTTAACGGCAGTATGAGTATCCATAGAAATTAATTCTTCCGAACGCTTGTATTTGATAGGAGCCACAGAATCTAAGAAATCAATGATCTTCATGGCATGATTACGTTGATTATAGTAGAAATCCAAACCATCACGATTCTCTTTAATAGAAATAGTATCTAAATGAGCATTATGCTTTAAAATCAGTTGTTCCAGGTACAAGAAAGTTCTCTTATGGGGAACCTTTTGTCTGATTTGAACATTAGCTCTCCATGTGTTAACAGTAAAACTCTTGGCACAATCAGCACACTGACAGGCAATAACCATGAATTCAACTTCAAAACTTTGTTGGATAATAGTGGTACTGGACATACCAGCTTCACCTTGAATGGTAATCTTCATTCTGATTCTTCTGGAATGGGGTTCGGTCCAGATAAATTTAGCATCGACCAATCTAACCTTAGCCAAACCTCTTAATTTTCTTAAACAAAGCGCTAAAAGTTCACGCGATTCAGGAGCGGCGGCGATCCACTTCTCCGGGGGTTGTAAGAAACGTTCACAGTTACGACAGAAATTAAGATTAGCTTCACGGGGGATACCTTCGGTAATATCAACGGTAAGCTTAATACAATCATAACAAGTATTAGAACCTAAAGAACCATCCATGGGGGTACCACAGTTACAACATAAGATGGTGACTTGGGACATGGGCAGTAAAGCTTGACTGTCAGTATGATCGGCTTGACAACTGTGATTATGAACATGACCGGGTTCACCGTGGGGGGGGAAGGCCCGACTTTGGGCGAGTTGAACCTCTAAAGAAGGGGCACCGAAAGACATGATTTATTTTGGGGGATATATTGATGCAAAGAGGGTGGTATCAGACAGGACCAAGGGATAGTAAATAGTGATTTGCTGAGTGTCGGATTACGAATTTGGATTTTTGGCGTTAATTTAAACTTCAACCAAGAGGGATCGAGAGTGAAATATAGCAAAATTCGAACACGGGAAAGAAAAAAAATATTATAATAAAAAAAATAAAAAACTCCTTAGAAATAAGTCGCCCGGTAATATAATTTCAATCAAATGGTCTTAATCAATAACACTGATCGAAAAAAAGAAAAAATAAAAAAAAGAAAAAAAAGAAAAAAAAATTATTGTCAGGGTTACGGCGGAAAAGGGTTTGTTTGTAGTTGGGAGGAGTCCAAACGGACCCAAAGAAAATCGAAAAATAAAAATTGAAAAATCTCTAAATGTAGCAGTGTTTTGAGCATAATAGGGATAGTCTGGCTTCGAAATAAATAAATAAATATATAAATAAATCAATAAATAAATATATAAATAAATAAATAAATAAATTAATATATAAATCAATATATAAATATATATTATATAGTCATCTTTATTTATGGATTCTTTGGAAAATGATGATGCAAATAGATTTATGCCACCTATTATAAATATAGTGGCTGTTATATAATATATTGGTTTACAAGTAGGGCATCATCCTAGGCTACTTGAACGCCTAGCGAGAGAACGGACATTGAATGGAAAACACAGTATTTGAATAAAACTACCCCAGATGGCCGATGGGCCGGCCGCTCTGCTCCAACGGTCCCTCAGTAGCGGTCCAGAGGCAGCGGCAGACAGGCCTGGGAGCCCAGCAGTGGCCCCATAGAACAGCCCAATGGCGTAGAACGGAGTGGAAGGCCGATTAATCAGCAAGCCACTCGTCCTTTACACACAACACCAGCGCTGGTCTTGTTAGTAGGGATGCTTACATGCCCGAGCTGTCTCTCCACCGCCTGGATATAACTCGGCCACGGATGTCGGGGACGCTGGGCGCCCTTTAGATACGATGTGCTGGCCATGGTAGCCCCATGTCGCAGCTCACAGTAGACCCTTTATTGAAGTATCTGTGAGCGGTTTCTTCCCTGGAGGGAAGGATCGGCAGTGGTCCATAGTCCCTGATACGCATCTTCCGACATCAGCTAATCTGGGGTGTTCACATTATGTGTAGACATCCGAAATTGGAGCATTATGTAGGTCAAAATTTATACGTATTTAAATATATCTATATATCTATATAATATAATATAATATAATATAATATAATATAATATAAAACGCCAAATTCGCGTAAAATATATCAGGCTCTAGAAGCCCCCGTAACGGCGGTTTATATGGCGATACGCTCCACGGCAAATGCCACAGTTACCCGGGCGTGACTCTGGCCCGCCGTGGGTTTTTCTTGTTTCGCCAGTTTTCATCGCCGGGTGGACCGTCGCTCCAAGGACAGCAGAAAGGCGTCTTATCAGCTCTAATCCACTAGTCTAGACTAACTCTGGAACAACTTGCCATTATACAATCCTATTCTGGGTTAATTATTTGTTTACCGAATCTTTAATTTGGTACATCAATTATCCTTTGGTATCGATTCCATCCACCTGGTTTCCGTTTACACGTCGTGTTTAATTCGTCTTTGATCATTCCCATCTTTGCCTTTCGCAACTACTGGTTCTAGACGTTTCCTTACAAGTGGTATGTACAACTACTCTGATCTCACGCGTCTATCATTACATTACACAATAGTTTTGTAATTGTCTTTGAAGACCAATTGTTTGGTTGATTCCCTTTATTTATGACCTTTTCATTCCGTGTATAAATCATTGGTTCAATCACTAACTAATCTGTTTTCGCTTCGCGATTGTCGTTTTTTTTTCTTCAATTTTATTTAGTTCTCTATATCAGTGTGAATAAAAGAAATTCACTAGTTATCAACGTTGATTAAATCTTTCTTTTGATTAATCAATAACTAGCTTTATTTTGAATCGTGCTCGGTGAATTAATATTCTGTTCTTTGATCTCTTTATTCGAACTTTTTTCTTTTCAGTCGCCAACCTGAAATTGAAAAAAACGCAATTTAAGATCAAACGCTTCATAAAAACAATTCATAAAATATTTAATTTTTACCTTCAAAACATTCAAAAAGTCAATTAGTGATTCGTTTTAATCGACCGGTTTTTATTATTATCTCTCTTTCTGCCCCTCTCTTGCATCTTTTTTCCAAACTCTTTTAAAGATAAGGCCATTACTCTTTTCAAAAAGAAGCTATAAAAAATCAATTATAAGATCGACTCTTAGCTGAACCAGTTACTACTAATTCTAGTTACTTTAATACCAGCTACTTTGACGACATATTCGATTTTTACGTTTCTTTTTCTTTATTCACTTTAATTATATCAATCAATATTATAAGTGAATCAATCATCAGTAATACTTATTTTTAAATCGTGTCTTTGGGGATTTCCATCATAAACAACTCCCCCAGTTGACTTCTTTTTCAGTTTCAACGCCCTCGGGCGGAGGTGGCACCACATCAGCCCCCTTACATCACGCTAGTAATAGTAGTACCAACAACAACAATCATTCTTCAGACTTGGAATTGTCTAAAATTGCTCTCGCTCAGTTAATCGTTTTATCCACTAATATTAGACAAGATAACTGGGAGTTAACCCTTAAACAGATTCATCAGCTTTGCGATCAAAATCATCCCGACGTTTATCATAAATTTCTTCGTCATTTGATTGCAAATTATTATTTAAAGAAGGAATCTTCCAAGAAGGATACTATTTTCTCGATTAATTTACGTCTTTTAAAGAGTGAACTTCATCTTTTAGCATCTGATCCGGCCATTTGTTACAGGTTTTCGAATTCGCTTCTTAATACAGATTCCGAAAGCCTAAAAGATTTTGACTTGGATAGATTTTTCACTCACTTTGACTTAGACCCCTTACAAAGAGTTTGCCTATCTCTTGGTATTTTAGAAAATTCGAATAACCAAACTAATACTGATAATTCAACTTCTTTATCATCGTCCCTTGCGTCAATCGAAGCCGATATCAAAAATCAGGCATTTTATCAATTATTGGAAAACTTTCAATCTATCCCCGATCTTTTATCTGATATCAAAAGACCCTTATCGGATTCTAGTTTAACTCATTTTATTAAATCTTATCTTCAGTCGCAATCAACCTTCGGCTTCTTTACTGAAACTCATTTCGATAAACTAAAGTTATCTGTTGAAAAAAGATACGGACCTAATTCTATCCCTGCTGAGATTAGATCAACTGATTTATTTTCTTCATTATCATTATCATCTAAACCTATCATCATGTCGAAATTCGCCACATACCTAGACTCTCAACTTGCATCGGCTTCTAATGAGCCATTATCATTGTCAAAATTACAGTCCATCTTCGTTAAAGAACATGCGGCCTCCGAAAATGAATCAGAAGTCGCTCAATATTTTCAAGTATTTTTAAAATACCCCCAATATAACAGCGCTACCTGGGCTCAACTCTTATCAGAGAATATCAACCCTAATATTCGTTGGAAATTGGTTATTGACTCTTTGGACACCCAACCTGGCGATGAGAACAGAATTAAATTTGCTTCGGCTGAGATGCTGGCTCTTTTCCTTCAAATAATTTCTAAAATCACTAAATCTTCATCCCCACCCCCCACATCATCATCATCATCTACATCCCTAAATGACAGTCACCGGGATGATATCGTAATTGGTAAGGACTTGATTCGTTACTTTTACTTGAAGATTTGGATGAATTTAGAATTACAAAATGAAATTATTAATAATACTATTTCTATCACCCCTGAACTATTTGATTTTACACAGTTCGATTTACCTAAGGTCATTCCTGCCGATTTATTGACCGAATTTGGTACTAAGTTTAGTCAAGCGCGTCCTCTTATTACTCATTTGGTTAATCACCCTCACAATTTACTTAATTTAATTGTGCTTATCTTTGATTCACTTTCCCGCAGCGACAATAATGGCGGTGACGATTACCCCGAACGTAAATTAATTGATAAATTGGTCGAAACCACCCCCGAGTTATTATTCTTGGGTGGGGTCCAGCTCCCTATTGAAGCCAATTATTCCTTACCGGAAGCCTTGGTGCGTAATTTATTCGATATATTTTTCCGTGGTCACCCGTCCAGAACTGTTGTTTTCCATGCTCTTTGGAAGATAAACCCCCGTTTCTTACTTGCTACCTGGTCAGATTACTTCAATGCCGATAGAACTAAATTTGAACCTCTGGAGTTGATGTTTGAAATTTCAATGGAAGCCGATATTCTATCGGATATTTTGACCTCATCTTCCTTCCCCCTGGTATTTGAATTGGCTGTCTTAGCCGCCAGAGTTAATCCTGCTTCATTTTCATTTGATAGTTACCTTCGCAAAAATTACGAAAACTACGGTAATGAGTTTATCATGGGTCTTTTCAGCCGTCTTGAATTCAAGATAAACCCGGAAATGAATCAGAACCTATCAAAGTATATCAACTTACTTGATCTTACTTCAGTATTCCTCACTTTACAATTTTTGAATGAAGTCGAATTAACCGTAGATGTCTTGGAAAGATTCAAGCATTTTCAAAATCAATGTTTGCAATGCTATCCTCGTTTAATTAATTTTGGTCAGGGTCATGACCAAGCTATTTTGGCTAACGGCAACACTAATACTTTCCCGATCGAAGTCGAGAATGAAATGAAGGGCTATTATCAACAAATGTATGAAGATAAGATTGACATTCGTGATGTAATCAATATGCTCCAAAATTTCAAGAAATCAGATAACCCGCACGAACAGGATGTGTTTGCTTGCATGGTTCATTCTTTATTTGACGAATATCGTTTCTTCCCTGAATATCCCCTGACTGCTCTTGCCGCTACGGCAGTTCTGTTTGGTTCTTTAGTCTACTTTCATTTGATTCAAGATATTCCTCTTTCTGTTGCACTTAGACTTGTCTTGGAATCTCTACAACAAGCCCCCGAGACCAACATGTTCAAGTTTGGTCTTCAGGCCCTTTTTGAATTCAGAGATCGTTTGCATGAATTCCCCAAGTACTGCTCCATCCTCTACGAAATCCCTGGTTTGAGATCACAACCCATTCTGTTCGAGCGTGTGGAATCGATTATTAGAGGTACCTATATTCCTCAACATGTACAGGGCCCTCCTCCTATGATTGAGCCACAACAACAACAACAACAACAACAACAACAACAACAACAACAACAACATCCCCGGGCTCAAAATATGAGCCAGGCTTTAGTTAACAGTAATGTTGCCGGTGGAGTTCCTGCATCAGGATTTACTGGTATCAACATCGATATGGCTTACTTAGAAGATCCTAGTCAGGAGGAACCCCCCGAGTTGATTAGCGACCGAGTGTTATTTATCGTCAATAATTTGGCTCAAAATAATGTCAACTCCAGATCTAAGGAATTAGCTGGAATATTAGACGATAGATACTTCAAGTGGTTTGCTCAGTATATCGTCAGTCAACGTGCTAAACTTGAACCCAATTATCATTCACTCTATATTAGTATGATTAAGAATATCGCTAGTAGAAAATTAGAAGGATATTTCTTGGCAATTACTTATTATCATATTGCTAATTTGCTCAATTCTAATAAGACCATTTCTTCTTCCACCGATCGTACCCAGTTGAAGAATTTAGGTCATTGGCTAGGCTATCTGACTTTAGCAAGAGACAAACCCATCAGACACAAAAATATTTCTTTCAAGACTTTATTGATCGAAGGTTACGAACAACAGAAATTACCTGTGGTAATCCCCTTTGTTTGTAAGGTTTTTGATATGGCAGGCCAATCAAAGGTCTTCTTACCCCCAAACCCCTGGCTTATGGGTATCATTTACGTTCTTGCAGAACTTTATCAATTCGCCGATTTGAAATTAAATCTTAAATTTGAAGTCGAAGTCTTGTGTAACTCATTGAAGTTAAATATTGACAAATTGCCCCCTTCAACCTTAATCAGATCCTACCAGTCGCGCGATTCTTATGAAGTTGAAAACATGATGCTGGCTCAAGAACTTCGTAAGATGAATATGGGTGCCCCTGGTCTGGTTGGTGGTGTTGTTAATCCCATTAACGTGGGTGGCAATGCCCTTCTTAATGCTAACATTCCTGGCACCGTTGACTATGCTGCCCTTGATATGACTCAACAGGCCGTTCAACAGCAACAACAACAAAAGCGTCAACAGGTTGTTCAACAACAACAAGCCCAAATTGCTAATGTAGATGCTGCATTCTATCTCACTTATATCGCTCTTGCCCTGCAACTGGATTTGAGAAGTAACTCTACCATCATTATGCACCCTGGTCTCAAGCGATTCTACTTTGGCGCTATTGAAAAGACAATCACTGAACTTTTAGCCCCTATAGTTGAACGTTCTGTTTCAATCTCGATTATTTCGACTCGTTCGCTAGTTCTTAAGGATTTCGCCTTGGATGGCGATGAGCAGAAGTTGATCGCCGCTGCCAGAGAACTTGCCGGTGGCTTAGCCGGTAGTATTGCTTACGCCACTTGTAAGGACCCCGTTCGCGAGACCTTACTGAGTAACCTTAAGGTAATCTTACTGACCCAGGGTTATAGTGAGGAGAATCTCCCCATTGATCAAATTACCCTAGCTATTAATGATACACTTGAGTCAGTCTGTGCCATCATTGAACGTGCTTCATCTGATCGGGCTACAATTGATATTGAAGAACAGCTTGCTGAGGCGATTCTCATGAGAAGAAATCATCGTGAAATTGCTTTGATCGATCAACCGTTCTCGGATCCTTTCAATACCTCAGCATATGCCATGTCTTTACCCGACCCACTTCGCTTAGCACCTACTGGTGTTACCGCGCAACAATTCTCTGTTTATGAAAATTTCGGTAGACGAAATGGTATGATTGGTACTCCCGGAAGCAGCTCAGCTATTATCCCCAATGCAATTCTTGCTAATCCTGCTGTCGCTGTCACCCCCCTTCAAGGATATGCTTCACCAGCTGTTGCTGCCGCCGTGCCAACTGTCCTTTCTCCCTCTGTAGGTGGTATGGTCTACGATGCTAATGTCGATCCTACCCAAACTCTGAACAAGATCCAAGTGGCTTTAGAGTCCCTGGTCAAATTAACTAATGAATCAACTGTTAAGGAGTTTAAGGACTTGCCTGAAAATGACACTATTCGCTTGATTATGAGCCAAATATTGGTTTCGGCTAAGAAGAACATCATCCGTGAACAAATCGTTCTCAAGGCCTCGCAATGGACCGTTAGTATGCTTTTCACAGTGGCTGAAAGTAAGGTTGCCAAGCAAGCATTCTCATTACTCTTGGGAAAGCTTTGTGAAATGTCAGCCTCCACTCAAAAGGATGTTTTAGTATGGTTAGTTCAGTCAACCGACGAAAGAAAGTTCAATGTTCCTGTTATGAGCACATTACTTCGTTCGGGCTTTGTTTCTTGTTCAGATTTGGATATCAATTTATCTAAACAGATTCAAGAGAATGTTATCTTAGCTATCAAATTTACCTGTGACTTAATCCAGGATGTTATTTTGGGCCCTAATCCGTGTGCTCTCCGTACTGATTTCACTTCTTGTATTGAAATTTTGGATGCGCTCCACAGAATCGATCCCAGTGACGAAACCGTTGGGGCCGTTATTGAAGCTCTTAACACCCCCAAGAAAATGGCGGCTCAAAGGGACTCTAATTCCTCTGAAGAAAACAGTCTAAGTAAAATCAAAAGAGCTGCTTTAAGTGAAGAGATGGCACAAGTCTTTATCGAATGGATCAGACTCACCAGACATCCCGCTCAAAACGAAAAGATTCTTAATGTTTTCCTCTATCAAATGTTCGAAAAGAAGATCTTGGTTAAGCCTGAATACCTCACTGCTTTACTCAGAGCCTCAATTCAGATCTCAATTGAAAGTTATGAAAAAGAACTGGCTATTGAAGTTAATGAAAATGATCCCGAGATTAACAATGAAGTTTCGGTGGATGATGTCTATAGCGGCATGGACGGTCTTGCCAAGCTTATTTGTTCGGTGTTCAAGTCTTTGGATAAGAGTGATCTTGAAAAATGTACAGTTTACGTCCAACAGATCTTTTCTATTATTTCAATCATTTACTCCAACTACCATGAAAAATCAGTTGACCAGAAATATTCCAAGCCTTTCTTCAGATTTTTCTCCACCATGTTGTGCGAGATGTCTAGTTACAACAACGCCCAAGAAAATGCTGCTTTTGCCGAAAGCTTTTACATTGTTCTGTGTAAGACTTTCAGATCTTTACAACCCATGGCCTTCCCTGGTTTCACTTTCTCTTGGATGTCATTAATCTCACATCGAATGTTCATGCACAAGATTTTGGAATTACCCAACAAGGTCGGTTGGGAACATTTTATTGGTCTTTTGAACGATTTGCTCAAATTCCAAACTATTTATGGTGCTGATGAAAACTGCCACCAAACCATTTCAGTTATGTACACTGGCACTTTGCGCATTTTCTTAGCCCTCTTACATGATTATCCTGCTTTCTTGATTGAACATCATTATACTCTTTGTAATATTATTTCTCCCAGTTACATCCAACTGAGAAATCTTATTCTTAGTGCTTTCCCCAGTGACTCTGAATTACCTGATCCCTTGACCCAGGGACTTAAGGTTGACAGACTCCCTGAAGTTAAGATTGCCCCTAATTTAGCTGCTAATCCTAGCGAAGATTTAGAAAGATTTGGCATCAAAAAGTTAATCGATGTGTACTTGAAAAAACCGTCGGCTCAACTAATTAAGAGTCTAGCTACAGGCTTTAATCTCCCCAGTCCCCAAAAAGTGTCGGGACTTGGATTTAGTGAGATTAATGTTGATCCGGTTGCCTTTAACGCGCTGGTTTTATACGTCGGTAATAAGGCCGTATCGCAGGAGTCCCGCAAATCAGATGAATCGGCTCATTTTGATAAGGATTCCAACCATTTAGCGTTGTTGACCAACTTGATTGTTGAATTAGATACTGAAGGTCGTTATTTTTTGTTTGAAGCGTTTGCAAATCAACTCAGATATCCCAACAGCCACACTCATTTCTTTAGCTGTGTAATTCTCAGCTTATTCGGCAGCCATGGCACCAATGCCTTCGGTGATAAGAAACAAGATATTCAGCATATTATTGTGAGAGTTCTCTTAGAGAGAATTATCTGTAACCGTCCTCACCCATGGGGCTTAATGATTACTTTCACTGAATTATTAAAGAATTCTAGCTACAAGTTATGGGATCTTCCTTTTATTAAATCTGTCCCCGAAATTGAAGGAATGTTCTCATCGCTTTATAGCCATATCAGCAATTCTCAGAATTCGAACAATAATGATAATACCGGCAGTAGTGCTTCCTCTGCAAATGGCTCTGTAGAAAACAATAATGGCGAAGGTACTGAACCTTCCGATCAATAATTATACTCGGCCACGACTAAGATGTAAAGATGCATCTGATTTATTATTCTTACAAAGGAAAAAAAACTATCCTGGTGATTGGCAATGTTCCCCTCTTACGTTTATCATGCTTCGTACTAAGTATCCTAGTGGGCTTTATTACTCGTTTCATTCACGATGATTTACCTTTATGACGTGAAAACAAAATATATTGTTTTTACCTCCTGTTCTTTAATTAGTCTCACCATTTGGTGTGACGTTTGTATATACTATTTTTGTTTGTAATTATTTTGTATTTCTCCTTTTCTCGTTTGTACTCTTTGGGTCCAATCGCTTTGTTTTTCTCTTTATTGTGCCCGTTTTTGCTAAGTTTTGTCCGTATATTGGTTGGCTTCATATATACTGGCAAACGGCGTGGCGCTGAAAGAGATAAACATATTACGAGGTCTCCTGTAATAATAAAGACAAAATGGTTTTAATTATCCCTCAACAATTCTACTATATTTTCATCTATATAATATCAGTTCTTGCTTGGTTATAAATTTTCTTATCGTTATTCTGCGGAATAATAATTTCTGGGATAAGAGGGCTGACAAATTTTTGGGCGTTTTTGTTGTGCACTTAATCATTGGCTGCTGATTCGCAGAAGTTCCACTATCTTATCATTGAAGACCGCCAACTGCAGCTTAGCACACCATCGCTAGCAGAGCGAGAACCATTTAAGCCTCCAATTTCCACATGGCCACAACACACGCTCAACCACTTTGGAAGGAACATCAAACTAAGTAAATTAGATATGGGTTCAAAAGCTCAGGGAATTCCGACTAAAAAGGTCAAGGAATCTCAGTTCCCTCTGGCCGACTCGGGCGCATTTTTGGGATCGTACTCCCGAAATTCTGTCAGCAGAACACTGTATAATACGAATTATTCCAATCAAAATAGGTCAGGTAAGTCTTGAATTTAGTTAATTAGAAAGCATAATAGTAGTAGCAGGAAACTCTACTTAATCATAGCCTGGAACGTTTCTCTAAGAGGAAAGAAACCGAGTTCATGGTTATTTACTAACCTCTATTTGTTTAATTTATTATAGGATTGGAAAATTCAAATTCCGACTTCTTGTCAGCACACGCAACCCCCCTGGATCATGATTCGCTAAGACTGCAATCTGACCAATTAGCTAACTGGGCCCTTAAAGAAGATTTGCCTTTCGACCAGAATGAATCGTCCGGCGTAAAGGACATTACGGACTCCACGAATCCCTTTAACCACGACTCCGGACTCCGAGGTGATAGTAATTTTGGATATATTAGCGATGAAACAACAAGCATAGTTGGTGGACTAGGTGCTGAATTTTCAACAAGCACTTCATTAAACCCTTCTTCAAATATTATTTCAACGGATTACCTACCATCTAGTCAGTTATTATCTAACCAAAGTGGTTCCCATGATTCGACGCATAATCAATATCATACCTTTGGTCAGCAGGGTGATATTGAAGATATTTATCGTGGCGTATACCAACAAGTTCCTCTTAAGCATAAGGTGGTTAACTGGATTGAAAAAAATAAGGGTGAAATTAGCAAACGTACCCTTGTTGAGAAATGTATAAAAGAGCCCCTGATGAATATTCCAAGTGTTCTGGTAGGTTTACTTCTCAATATATTAGATGGCCTGTCTTACGGTATGATCTTATTCCCCCTCTCTAGTTCTACATTCAAGAGTTTAGGTCCCACAGGTCTCTCAATGTTTTATGTTAGTTGCGTGATATCTCAATTAGTTTTCTCGCTAGGGGGCAGCGGTTTCAAATCTGCTGTTGGCTCAGAAATGATTGAAGTTATTCCCTTCTTTCATACCATGGCCTTTTCTATATTGAATATAGTTGGTGCCGAAAATCAAGCTAGGGTAATAACAACCACCATAGTCGCTTATGCTCTAAGCTCTATTGTTACCGGTATTGTATTTTTCTGTCTCGGTAAGGCTAGACTGGGATCACTTATTAGCTTTTTCCCTAAACACATTTTGGTAGGTTGTATTGGTGGTGTTGGGGTCTTTTTAATTCTTACAGGCTTTGAAGTTTCGTCACGTATGAATGGCTCATTTGAATTTACTTATGAAACGATCCACTATATGTTTGAAAAGGAAATTTGGCCAATGTGGTTAACCCCATTGCTATTGGCCTTCTTGCTAATAAAGATTCAACACTTATGGAATAGTCAATTTGTAGTTCCTCTTTATTTTTTGGCTGTTTTTGTTCTTTTTCACGCTCTTTTGGCGATTATGCCATTCTGGGATCATGATACAGCTAGAAAACTAGGTTGGATATTTCAACCTCCTATTTCGAATGAATCATGGTATCACTTCTATGTCTACTTTAATTACAAGGACATAGATTTTTCAGCTTTGTTAAGAACCATCCCAGCTATGTTTGCTCTTACCTTTTTCGGTATTCTTCATGTACCCATCAATGTGCCCTCATTAGCCAATAGCATCGGTGAAGACCATATTGATCTCGATCGTGAGTTAATGGCACATGGCCTTTCAAACACATTATCTGGACTATGTGGTAGTATACAAAACTACTTAGTTTACACTAATAGTGTTATGTTTATTAAAACCGGTGGTACCACCCGTCTCGCTGGTGTCATGTTAGCTATCGCTACAGCTATTGTTATGATGATTGGCCCTAGTATTATTTCATATATTCCCGTTATGGTTGTCGGGGCCTTAATTTTCTTGTTAGGTATTGAACTTGTTATTGAAGGATTAATTGATCCATGGGCCAGTGCTAGTCAGTTTGAATACTTCACTATTGTCGTCATTGTATTTGTGATGGGATTTGTGGATTTTGTTTATGGTATTTTGATAGGTATTATTTTGGCTTGCATCACCTTCGTTATTGAAGCTAGTAGTAAATCAATTGTCAAGGCAAGTTTCCGGGGAACAGTCGCTCGTTCAACTCTTCGTCGTCATCCCAACCATATTAATTTTCTTGACGCTGTTAGTGATCAAATCTATGTGGTTAAATTGAGTGGTCCTATTTTCTTCGGTAATGCTGCACAATTGGAACATGCATTAAGTGATGTTTTAGAAGATGAAAAGTATGAACAACGCCCCATCAAGTTCCTTATTTTGGACATGAAATCGGTTAGTAATTTTGATTATTCCGCCACTGAGCTTTTCAAGCGAATCGGACGATTACTTGATAAAAAGCGTGTCTCACTTAAGATAACCCAACCTAAGGTTGCCGATGTATTCTTATCCAATATTATGGAATTCATTAATGATTCACCATCTAATATCGAGTTATGTACCGAGTTGAATGAAGCTCTGGAAAGGTGCGAAAATAGCTTCCTTGAATGGTATCGCATAACCAGAGAATCGACTAGATTAAATACCGAAAACAATTCATTATTACTTACATCTAGTCATGACACTTCGGCTTCTCAGATTGGCAAGAGTTTATCTAATGCATTAAACGGAGGATTCAATGAACTGTCTTCATCTCCTAGGCAGACCTTTGTGCAGAATGCTGCGCACAGTTTCATCAAAGAAGACCCTAAAGTTAAGCATACCGTTTGGGAAAATTTTAAACAACCCGTTAAGTTATTCTTACATGTGTTTCCCCCTGAGATAACTGATGTTAAGGAAGACTATTGGCAGAAGATTTCGCCTTATTTCGTTAAAGAACTTGTGCCTAAAGGTACGATTTTATATGACGCGAATGAAAAACCTAATGGATTTTACGTTATTGAAAAGGGTGAGCTAAAAGCCGTTTACAAGTTGCAAGATTATACTTTGTATGAAACCATTATCACTGGTACGACCGTTGGTGAGTTACCTTTCTTTGCTGAAACCAACCGTACTGCGACAGTTACTGCGATCAGAGATACTGTGGTTTGGAAATTAAGTCACGAAATGCTGAATAAGATGAAATACGAAGAAAAGGATGGGTTCGAATTAGCGATTGAATTATACAAGATTGCCTTGAAATTATCTGCTGAGAGATTTGAAATTATCACATCTTATATCTCTATATCTACTTAAAATTAGTTTGAAAAAAATAAATTTCCCAATTGTTCTTAGAATAATGTAAAAGATATATTATTGTTCAAAACTAAATAAAGGCAAAAGGGAAAAACGAAACGTAAACAAAAACAAATACAAACAAATAATTAAAAGATAAAACGATCATATCATACATTAAATTTATTCTACAACTTCCTCCTTTTCTTCAAGGACTTCATCCTTAATTTCTTCAATGATCTTGAATTCTTCTTCTTCAGAATCGGAACCGTTGACTAAACCAAGACCTTCCAACTTGGATATCATGGAAGAGTTCCAGGCACGCCATTCTTCTAAGAGACGACGACGCATAGTGATAAGTTCTCTACTAGCTTCAGAAGCCTCCATAGCATCTTCTTCTTCAAAGGTTCTACTGTAATCCTTAAGGTTCTTGGTGATCTTCTTTCTGTGTTCCTTAGTAAGTAAGGATTCAGGACGAGGTCTCCAGGCGAAGGCAAGGAATCTTTCAATACTGGCTTCACGAACCAATTGACCCTTAAAGTCAAAGAGCTTGTAACCGTTATCGACACTGTGGACCCAGGCGGAAGACCAGGTGGCAATGTATCTACCACTGGGATCCCATCTCATATCACACATACCATAGTTTTCGGCGGAGGCAATGCAAACAATGTTACAGTTAAGATCCTTATTAGCATCCTTCTTTTCACCTTCGTAATCCATGTCGTAAATTTCCATTTCACAGGCACTGGAAGAACGGACGTGAGCGGCAACAACAAATCTACCCTTGGGGGACCAGTAAAGGGAGTTACAGACCTTCTTATCAAAAGTCTTAACAAGTAACCATTTACCAGCAATACCCTTAGTACGTTCGAAAGCGTAAAAGGAAAGGTTGAAACGATCACTGGCAATGGGGGCGTTGGGTGCAGGTTCAACAGAAGAAATGATAACGAAACGATCACTCTTAGGTTCCCAAGCAAAGTTATCGACGGATTCCTTTAATTCAATAACTTCAACAGGGGTACCCTTTTCAGTAAGTCTGAAGAATTCAAGATTGGTGTAAACAGACTTCTTACTCTTGGTATGTCTGTCGACCTTAACACAAAGGAACTTACCTTGATCTTGCCAGTGAAGTTGACAGTCAACAACATTAACCAAGTTACGAGTACGGATAACTTGCTTGGTAGGAACATTAACAAGGGTGACTCTAGCGGCTTGGTTATTCATTTCAGGAGTCCAGTAAGCAATGACGTGATCACCATGGTAATCCTTACCAGAACGACCTTCAAGGTTAACAGCTTGAGGGGAGAATTCAAAGTTAACAAGACCGGGAACCTTGATAGTCTTTTTATCACCAATCAAACCCATAGTAGAGGTTTCAAAAACGGAAAGAGACTCACCGGGAACCATTCTAGCGACATACTTGTCATCACCAGACCATTTGAAAAAAGGCCACTTAAGGTTATCCTTGGTAGCATTGGGGGGTAAAGCGAAGGATCTCATGGGTAAGAAAGTCTTCATGTCCCAGATAACAAGACGCTTACCAACATCCTTTTCAGTGAAGGGACAGTTAGTTCTATCAGCAGGCAAAGAGATAGGAATAGGAGAGAAGGTAACCAAGTAGTTTTCCATAGGGGAAACTTGGGCCAAGGTAACATCAAAGTGGGGGAATCTACCTAATCTTTCAAGCTTAGAACCACCCCAAATTTGAACACCGGGCTTGTGAATAGAAAGAAGATAAGTACCGCTAGGAGACCAAGAAGTGGGCTTATCAGTGAAACGGTCTCTCTTGATGACTTGTTGAGCATCATTCTTGGCGTTCCAGCAAACCTCAAGGGAATCATTAACACCGGTTTGAAATAAGAATTGATCACGACCGGCAGAATCAGTAAGCCAAGACTTAAGATGGGGTTGTTCAGTGAAGGGTTCAGCTTCAGTGGCAGACCATTCTTCATCAACGTTGCCTTGAACACCGTACTTTTCAATATCAGCAAACTTGTTAACCAAAAGAGTATGCTTTTGATCTAACTTCTTGTTGTTGAGAACCTTGACAGTTTCATTGGCCTGTTCAGCGGTTTCGTATTCGATAAAAATAAAACCCTTGGACTTACCATCAGCAAGGGGCATAACGAAACCATCTTCGGTAATGGTACCAGTGGTGGAGAAAAGCTTCTTCAAGACCTTGATAAGGACAGGAGCCTTAGCTTCGGGCACAATAGGAGCACCATCGACGACAACGAAATTGTCGAAACTGTCGTCGTTAGCGACAGAGTACTTCTTTTCCAAATCGGAGAAATCGATTTGATCGATAAGTTGGTTAATTTCTTCTTGATCCATCTTGAATTAGTTGATTCCTTAAGCTATCGAAAAAAAGCAGAAATTCCCCAGACCGCCCGTATAGATATCGTCTGCCTCCAAACGAAAATCTGAAAACATCCCGTCCTCAAAAGTCCGCGCAACTGATATCTGGGACCGCATGCCGCAGGAACCCTAACCTGTGCTCCCGACGTTCCCGCCGCGCAGGAAAACGAAAAAGTTCAAAACGGCACAACACAAAAACAACCCAAAATATATTCATTTTCCTGGCGATTGCCAACCTCCGACGCGGTGCAGGCACACTGACGTCAGATCCGGTGGCTCTCTCTCGTTATCGATTCGAAGGCCCATTTTCCAGACTCAGATCCTATACATGACACTGATACCGCACGAGCGGTTTCTTGAATAAATTTCATTTTGGCTGCTCTCTCACTCTTGCGTTTGCCGCTTTCGTTTCTTGATACCGGAATACTACTAATAATGATCTCGGGGCTAGCCACGTACGAACCTGCTGGTAGGTTTCCGTACGATCATCGCTCCGCTGCCGATAGCGCGATCTCGCTGTCCACTACGGATCGAACGGGGCACTATTCATCCAACTACCAAACCACCCAGGGCGATGAGCCCGAGAATGATACCTTTTTACCCCAGGAAAAATCTACCGCGGAAGGGAAACGTTATGTTTATGCTGGCATTGCGCTAATAATATCCTTATTGAGTTTTGTAATCCAGACCGAATCAGCGGGTTATTTGGCCAATACCCTCAACTATAAAAAGCCTATATTCACATTATATTTGACCCACTGTTCCTGGGTAATTTTATGGCCTTTACAGTTGTTGTTTTTGAGAATAAAGAAAAGAAAAATTTCCTTTAAAGTATTTTGGAGTCGTCATACTGATCAGTTAAGAGCTACGGCGCTGAGTATTATTGATGCTCAAAAGGAATTATCGTCTTCGTTACCATCGCCGGCAGCGGTCCATACCTCGAAGGTCTTACATTCCAAAGAACAAGATAAGATGATTTGCAAATACTTATTGAAATCTTGTCTAATATGTTGCTTATCCCTCAATGTAGCAGGCTCATCATGGTACATTGCTGTAAATTTAACCACACCTAGCGATCTTACGGCTATCTATAACTGCTCGGCCTTTTTCGCTTACGCCTTTTCCGTCCTCTTACTTGGCGAAGATCTCCACAAGAATAAGATATTTAGTGTTATTCTTGCCATCATCGGTGTAGTAGTGGTAGCCTATACTGGGGGTAGTGGGTCGCCTGAAAACAAGACGGATTTTCCTTATAGAACTTTTGGTAATATGATCATTGGTGTAGGTTCGGTTCTTTATGGTTTATATGAGGTTCTCTACAAGAAATTAGCTTGCCCTCCTCAGCATATTTCTCCCCGTAAACAAGCCACCTTTGCCAACGCCGTGGGGTCCATTATTGGCTTCCTTAATTTAACATTATTATGGATTTTACTACCTTTGTTACATTTTACAGGGGCTGAACGCTTTGAGTTACCTCACGGTGAAGTAACCTACATGATAATCATCACTGTATTATCGAACGCTATCTTTTCCGGTAGCTTCTTGGTTTTAGTCTCGTTAACATCGCCCGTTATTTCAAGTGTAGCTGCCTTAATTACTATTTTCTTAGTAGCTATTGTTGATTGGCTTTTATTTGGCACTTCAATTGGATTAGGTGGATTTATAGGTGGTATAATTATCGTTATTGCGTTTTGTTTGTTGACCTATTCTAGTTGGCAAGAACTGAACGGCGATAATGACATCGACAGCGATGATGATGACTCTGATAACCGTCAAGCTAACCTCAGCGGTTATAACTTCGTTAATAATTAGAAATAATGTTAATATTTAATAAATAAAATAATAACTGACCAAAAAGAAATTAACAATTGCCTATAAATAATATTGCTACTAAAGTAATTCCCAAGTTACTCTAAATGCCGTTTAGTTGTCCGGTTCCAGATGATGATTCAGGAACGATACAAAGGGTTCAAGAAAACTCAAATATCTAGCAGCTAATTTAGCGCCGTCTTCTTCCATAATTAAACTAGGATCAAGCTTAATTCGAATAGAGTAAGATCTAAGCATCAACAGATTAGCATCCTTAGAATTGGCATCAAATCCTTTTGGTGCACGTTTTAAGGCTTTATCCTGATTCATTTCACAAAATTCAGCAACAATCCCATCTATATCATCCACACTGGATTTGAAAACATTATTACTAGAAGCTTCTTGAATATCTACTAAAACTTGCTTGAACATTGAAGGATTCTCTACTATTAAATTTCGCATGGGTAACAATTTTCTTGGACTGGTATCCCGGTCCCCCATTGAAGAATAACCACCGGCTAGAATAACAACATCACATTTGATCACAACCGAATAAGTAGCGTAATTTCCCTTTTTACCCGTTCGTGAAAGAGCAATTGAGAAGTAATCCTTATACGGCGTACCATCGGGGGAAAATCTCATATCTCTATAAAGCCTAAATTGAATATCGCTGAGAGGAAGAACAGGTAATGTTTCATCATACTCAACCAGTTCCTCCTGTAATCCTTGTGTAAATCCATCAAAGTCCTTCTTGGCATTAATATAATAGTCTTTATTATTTGCGAACCATTCACGATCATTGTTTTCGCGAATAATTCGAAGGAAATTTAAGGTATTTGGATGAATTGAATGAGGTAAATAAGGCTCATCACTAATTTGTTCTAATCGTTTAATAGGTGTAAATGAGGTCCCACTTTCATCATAATCATCATCTTCGATTATATCTTCATCACCGCTATCGGTGACCTTCACGTCGGAATTGGCCGTGGGCTCTACGTAATCATCTTCACTGCTAACATAAGTTTCACCTGAATGATCTGAATCGACATACGAATCTCCTTCACTTAAATCAGATTCCCCCGATAACACGAGCCTTTGCTTCTTCTTGTTACCATTGCCGGAGACCCCAGCATTGGCTCTTTTGCCTCGCGTTAAGGCCATTATTGAGTTTATTATAGTTTGCCACAAATTCTGTAATTACGAGGTTGACCCGGCCGGATCAGGGTTATCCCAGATCTCGCTTGATGCAGTGATTGATCCCCATTGTAACAATCAGCCAATTCATTCTACAATTTAAACAAACAATCAACGAAAAAAAGTTATTTATGTGTAATGAATATTATTAAATCGGGAATATTATACAGAGTGGGGGGTTCCCCAAGCCATTATATGGTAAAGCGATCAGTATTTGGGCTCAATTCGTTATCCAATGGTGGCGGCAACTTGCTCCGAAACTACACATCCGTTGCTGTTTCTCAACGATGGTCAAGGAATTACTGTCCAAATTTCAATGGAGACTATGAACGAACTCTTATAAAGCCTACTAGTACCTACATATCTAATGGATTAATATCTTCGTCTGTGGGTCGTAGATATTCATTAATTGGCAAGTTATCAGGCCAATCGACGTTTGCCCGTAATTTTTCAACATCCCGCCAATTGCTCGCTTCGCAATGGGGTCAAAAGCCCAAGCTTAATCCCTTTCAATCATTACTTTATGTAATTCCACCTAATATCAGATTCGTATTTGGAATCTTTGTTAGTGCGTGTATTATATTTTTCGTCTTGGCTCCCCTTATCTTGTTCATGATTCCAATTATATTATTGATTTCGGTATTCGGCTTCTTTTACTTCAGACGACTACAAAAATCCCGTATCAACTTGTTTCAACGTCGCTGGAATGATATTGAACATTCCAGTTTAAACTATAAGACATCGATGAGCGGATTTAACTCAGCTGGCTTGGATATACAGTCCTTCGCTTTGAGACGTATTAAGACCGCTTTAGCTAATAATGAGTACAATCTTCGTGATAAGCTACTCACCTCCACGAAGGACGGAATTAGGGGGAGACACCCTGACATAAATCTGAATCGTATTCACCTCTCTCCAATTGAAATGATGGACGAAGACGCGCGCGAAGGCAGTAACGGTATATTGGAGCAATTGACTGCGTTCTCTATGGGATTGGTACAGAACTCACACGGCAGGGATAACTCGACGACAGCTAAACGATTGGCCTACGTTAGTGTGGTACTAAGGGGCAAGGACCCCCAGACACTCGATGATTTACTAGCCTTGAAAAATCAGAGTGTTCTTATTGAAATCACACCGGCGGGCCTTAACACTACGGTTTACGTTCTTGATACCGACCCCGAAAACTTGAGTGAAGAAAGCAATGACAAGCGAAATAATGACGACGATAATTCCAATATCGTTATTGATATTAAGCCCGGAAAACGATAGAATAGTATAAATATATATGAAAACACGAATATATTATCAAGGTAGAGATCCATTCCCCTCTGTATTAGTCCAACACCGGGCGCATAACTCGTAGACGGCATATCCGCGCCGCCAAAATGCATTTATGCCGCCAGACTTCAAAAAGAGGCTGGGCTGGCGATACCGGGGGACACATCTAACCATCCGGCATAGCGAGCAACTCGTAACTAGGCAATTCAAGGTTAAGTCACCTACAAATTAATCAATCATGTCTGATACACCAATTGGTAAGTCAACCGGAATATTCTAGATTTAGTGCTTATGCAACGTCCGATAAATGCTAACAATCCTATCTTATTTTCTGGTTTAGTTCTCGATCAAGGTACCGGTTTTGTCAAGATCGGCCGTGCCGGCACCAATTTCCCCGATTATACCTTCCCTTCTATCGTCGGTAGACCAATTCTTCGAGCTGAAGAACGTACTAATGATATGGAAATTAGGGATATTATGTGTGGTGATGAGGCTAGTGCTGCTAGATCCATGCTTCAAGTCGGCTACCCCATGGAAAACGGTATCATCAGAAACTGGGAAGATATGGAACACTTGTGGGATTACTCCTTTTACGAAAAGATGAAGATTAATACTAGTGGTAGAAAAATCTTATTAACAGAACCCCCCATGAATCCTCTTAAGAATAGAGAAAGAATGGTCGAAACTATGATTGAAAAATACGATTTCAACGGTGTATATGTTGCCATCCAAGCAGTACTAGCTCTTTACGCTCAAGGTCTGTCATCAGGTGTCGTCGTCGACTCTGGTGATGGTGTAACGCATATTGTTCCAGTTTATGAATCGGTTGTTCTTAATCATCTCACAAGAAGACTGGATGTCGCCGGTAGAGATGTCACACGTCAAATGATTAATTTATTACTAAGACGTGGTTACGCGTTGAATCGTACGGCGGATTTTGAAACCGTCAGACAAATTAAAGAAAAGTTCTGTTACGTTAGTTACGATTTAGATTTTGATACTAAGTTGGCTGAGGAAACTACGACTTTAGTGGACAATTATGAATTACCAGATGGTAGAACTATTAAGATCGGCTCGGAAAGATTTGAAGCCCCTGAATGTCTTTTCCAACCCTATCTTGTTGACTGCGAACAACCCGGTATGGGTGAGCTCTTGTTTGACACAATTCAATCGGCTGATATCGATATCAGATCCTCTTTATATAAGGGTATTGTTCTATCTGGTGGTTCATCTATGTACCCCGGTCTTCCCAGTAGATTAGAGAAGGAAGTCAAGCAATTATGGCTCCACAAGGTTCTTCGCGATGATCCTACTAGATTACCAGATTTTAAAGTCCGTATTCAAGATCCCCCTAGAAGACGTCATATGGTTTTCATCGGTGGTGCTGTTCTAGCCAATATTATGCAAGAACAAGATCAGTTATGGGTTACCAAACAAGAATGGGAAGAGCAAGGTGCTCGCTGTCTTACTAAGTTTGGTCCTCGTTAAGATTTTAACATGCCCACCTTCCTTTATTTTAAAACTTATGATATAGAAGAAAATATACATGCTTACTTTATCTCCTATCCCTTTATTTTTTTCTTCCCTTTCTATCCCCCTTGAAATAGTTGATATACACTTAATTTTTTTGCTATTCCCTGTTTTCGTTTATTAATTTTCTTTTTGTAATGCCATTTTTCTCCTTTTTATGCCTTGATTTCTTCAAATTTGTAAACCATTTCAAATCAAGTTCTTTTCGTTTCGTTTCAGTTTACTCTTGTCAAAGGGCAATGGGTCCTCTCAATCCACCCCCACTTTATTATTGCAGAAAACGGAAATATTAAAGAAATATAATAATGATATTTTTTATTGTTTTCACTAATTTCAATAATTGTTTTTTTGACTTAGGGCACGAGATTATTTTTGCATCTCCTCCTCATTTACTCATTTACGTGTGGGGGGATCATCCCATTTATGGCGGGCCTTATAGACATCCCAAGATCGAAGAACTTTAGATCGACGGATACAAGACCTAAAGATAAAATGAATCAAGTTGTTGACGAACCCCTTACTTCTACAGTGAGACCTGGTATGTTATTCTATTTATCGCGTATTAGTACTTATTTGATCACGGCGATGCCATATTCCTCAAAAATTAATCACGTTGTTCTAATTCCATATTTATTTATCTAGCTCAATTATCAGTTCTTACCGTCCGTGTTATCAAGTCCTTCCCTTACAGAACAATCAAGTATCATATTTTCCAGGACATTGATATCACCTCTGTTACCGCTGGTGAATTACTCGAAAAACTCCAAAGCTGTATGTTACTTCTATTCCTATCTGTTAGTCGTTTTATTACCCCAAAGATGCGACCTTTTAGAGTTGCTAATCCATTTTCTTTTAAATTAACCTTAATTTCCTGTAGTGATAAAGACAGAATCTGCTTTCAGAGCTTATAGAAATGTTCCTCTGGGTAAGTACGCATTTTGGTTCATATCTACAAAACCATTGCTTTTTTTTCCTTTGCTTTTCTTTTATTGTGGATATCTAACTATCCACTCCTTTTAGACACCATCAAGATTTACACAAAGGCCCATGGCTACAAATCAATGAATTTGGTTATTAACTTCGAAGATGATGATACATGGATTCTGAACGACCCCAGTAAGACTTTACAAGATTACGACATTCAAAATGAAACTGAGCTCTCTGTGTTCAATCGTGAAGCCTACGAAGAATACAAGAAGAATCCTGAAGAAAAGTGGTAAATATTGCTAATATATATATCGGATAATAAGCTTTTTCTATATTAATCAGTTTTAAAAAATAAAAGAAATATAGATAAATACTTTTGATACTTAGTTTTATACTTTGTTTCATCAACAATTGTCTATTGTATATTAATAAATAAACTATAGAAAAAAAACTACATGCATAAAAAATAAGAACAAGACTTTTGAAAAACTAGCCATAGAAAACTACAATGATGAAGAAACAAAAGATAAACAGGAGGATTACAGCATAATATAACCTCTGAGGCATCTAGGTGCAAACACAATAAGAGTAGGTTAAACTCCCATCCTAGAACTAATCTGATTCCAAACGTCATTAGTAAGGAAGTCTAACTCAAGATTATCAGCCTCCCCTTGTCTCTCAGCACCATATCGGATTGCATTCACGATCAAGTCTTTCAAGTAATCTTTTGAAACAGATCGCGGATTCAAGAATGAGCTATCGATGACTTGCTCAACCAATAAGCGCCTGGAAGGATCTCTTTGCAAGCAGCCCTTCATAAGATCGATAGCATTTTCGGGCACTCTGACACCACCTAATCCGGTCGCGGGATAAGAAACCACTACATCGGGGTTCATAATGGCCAGCATTCTCTGTGGGCCATTGTATGACGCATACGGTGGTTTACCATAAATCATCTGATAAATAATACAACCACAACTCCAAACATCAGAAGGTCTACCAACTTTCATGCATTTGACGCCTTCGGGTGCACTTGGATCGAACTGATTGGCGTCAAGAAGGGCTTCAGGTGCCATATAATTCGGCGTACCAATATGTGTATCACGATGCACATTGACGGTATATTCTGGGACAACATTAGCGATGCCGAAATCAATAATCTTAAGCATTCCTTTAACCATCAGGAAATTGGCAGGCTTCAAATCTGAATGAACAATCCCGTGCCTATGCACCGCAGCCAGACAATGTAACATCTCGGTGGCGTAATAACGAACAAAAGATAAATCAAGCGGTTGGCTAAGTCTTGCATTGAGAACATGTGCAAGGTCAATTTCCCCGCATTCCATAACCAGAAAGACTGAAGTGGGCTTCATTTCATGATCGTACAATTTGACAACACGATCTTCAGTACTTAATCTCTGCAAAAGATCAATTTCTCCCTTGAAGCCCTTAATTATCGCTTCATCCATGTCACTGAATGTCACCTTCTTGACAGCAAAGATCTTACCGTTGTTATTCTGTACTTTGTAGACCTTTGAAGAACCACCACGTCCTAGTAATTCAAGGCGTAAGTAGGATTTTCCATTAATCAATAACATATTCTTCTGTTTCTTTGGATGTGGCGCATGCGAATTTGTAGCCGATATATGCGATGAAGATGAGTTGGGTCGATACTCACCATTGTCCTTTCCAGATTCAATTGAAGCAATATTAGATGCCATAACCTCAGGCTTTTGAAACATGCTGAATTTATCCATCTTAGGAGGAGGCGCTAATCCTGCATTCTCGTCCCCCATACCACGTTCATTGTGTTCTAATCCAGCGGAATCAGAAATAAGGGGCATAACCTTAACATTATAGTCATTGTCGCGGCTATTTAGCGTTGTCTTACTCTTAGCTAACTGGCTTGGGGCAAGTTGGCTTTTGAACACATTTGGTGATACCGAGGAAAGAACGTGTTTCGGGGGTTGTAATTGAGATGGCCGAGCTAAGGGAATGGAGGAAGAGTATAATTTATTCTTAGTGGCGGATGACGGGTTCAATGATGATGCATTGTAGACGCGAATATCGGAAGAAGGCTTAGAGTATAAATAAGGGTCGGATGGTTTTTTGACTTGTGATTGGTTATTGATGCCCAGCGCAGGTGTCATATCAGAGAGGCTACCATATTTGGACTTAAAATCAAATCCCGGCTTACGAGCGTCAACAGAGGATTCTATTGATAATGGACGCTCACTGTACTGGCTGATGGTGGTTTTGATGGGTGACCCCATCGGACCTATTGATGATTTGAGGGCACCATGGAAAGGTGATTCGCCCTTGGATGTAGGAGTAGTCGACTTAGTGACGGTAAATGAAGGCACTGAGGAGGTCACTAATTCAGAGGAGAATAAAGTGGAATGTGGTTTTGGCGTGAAATCGTATCTTTTTTCTTTTAAGTCCCTTTCATTTTGCTTCGCCTGCTTCGATTTGTCCATAAACAGTAAGTTAGTCTCGTTAGAATAGACGCCAGGGCGTGGCGGCGTTCGTTCAGCAAGATCAGTACCGATATAAGTGAATGCCTTTTTAGTTTGTTGGGATGATAATACCTGAGCTCTATTTCTACTGTTCCCAGTTATATTTTCACTTTCATTTATATTTTCGTTGTTAACATTTACTGGCTTATGACGCAGATTAACACTGAAACGGCCATCAAGTCCATCCTGTTGGACACCTAATCCTGAGCTTCGGCGATCAGTATTACGACTGAAATTGGTGGTGCTGTCAAAAATTTTGATATCATTTCCTCGTAAAGTGAAACTGGTATTTGCTATGCTTGACTGAGGAGAAGCTCCGGTATTATTACCAAATGAATAACGCTTCGTTTCATCCGATATTAAACGATTTTCGGTTTCTCTTTGCGCTCTCTGGGGACGGCCAAGATTTTTACCGAATTTTTTCACTCGAACAGTACTGGGACGGTATGAGGTTGAGTCACTAACGCTGTATCTTGAATTTCCATTACTGCTTTTCGTTATTCCAGGTGTTACTAATCCAGTAGGATTTGACCTATTCTGTGAATATGATGTGGTAGTTTGCTTTTCTAAGCTTTCGCGTGTGTGTGAATTCGCATCGTGAGCTGAGACGTTAGATGCAGGCGTATGTAAAATATTAATATTATGGGGGTATGTGCTATTCGTCTTAGGGGTTCTTGATAAAGAACTATCACTATTAGGCGGTGTAATGTAGTTGTTGGAAATGCGTCGGTTGGGTATCGTGGAGGTAGTGGACTGGTAAGTTGGACTATTGTGGGTATTGTGGTCAAGGTAGTTGGTCCTACCTGTAAGACTTGGGGATTCATGTCGTATAGATTCATTATTTATAATATCATTAGAAGATGCAAAGTGTACTTGATGTGTGGACGCATGGTAGCCGGCGTCTAACCTCTGATCCAAATGGTTGGATTGAGACGGGGAAGCAAATCGGCTTCGTGGTACTGACGAAGTTTGCTGATAACTTGTATTCCCCTCGTATCTTGTATCAAGAGTGGTGTGGGTGTTGTTTATATTATTAATGTGGTTATCAGTACGAGCGGAACCAGTAGGCCTCTGGGCACCTGAAGCCCCCTTTTCAGACAGTAGCGCTTGAGCGTACTCACTCAAAGCAGGCAAGCCGAAAGATACCTCAGAGGAAAATGTGGAATCATTGTTTCCTAAATCTTCATCATTGTAAACACTAGTACGCTGACCACCGGAATAGAAATCGGTAGCGGGTTGGGCCATTTGTATCATAGCATTAACAAACGCCGGAGATCAGGTATAATAAAGTAATAGTTTGCAGGCGCAAGGACAATCAAACAAAACTTATATAAAGGGGTAATATAAGTCAAGGGTTAACTGTGTATAGTAAATGTGTATGATAAATAATAAAATAAATAGTGCGATATGTCAAGGTTTGGGTCGGCGCCTAAATGAGTAAAATGAGAAATTTGGACTAATCTATCAACCAGCCTCCCGTGTTTGTTTTGATTTGGATCTACACTAGATCTTTTGAGGTGGAGAAAACGGAGATGAACAATGCGGGAAAGAAGAACAGGCAGGATCTAGGGATAGGATGCTCTCTGGAAGGATATGATGGCCCTCTGAGTCCGGCGAATAAGGCACAATTGAGTTTATACAAGAGTGAAATCCTAGCGATAACAGAGTCTAATTAGCTGAAGGGGTAGTTGAGGGCTCGAAAACACGCAAAACGGCTTGTTTTGGCATGCGTTCTGCACGTCGCGTTGCTGGGACAACTGCATTCCTCCCAACCGTATTATTTATCTCGCTGAGGCGCTGGGAAGCTGGACGATGCGCGGCCCAGAAAGGTTGATTTGGGGGTGTAAACAAACAAGTGGAGAGAGGCATGTATCCCGGCTGAAGGCACATCTGAGCCTGTTCTGGCGGAGAAACACGGAACTTTATACAATGGATCTGTACTGGGAGAGCGATACAAGTGATAGAGATCACTATACTTATAATCAGAAGGGCATAATTGAGGAATCGGATGATTCAAATCGGGTCGGCTCAGATGAGGGTGAGAATACTCATGCGCCAGCCTCGCCAGGATCAAACGCTAGGAAAGAAATGGGGCCGCACCCATATCAGTTCGAGAAAGATGTATTGCAATATAATGACTATGTATCCGATGATGATGCATCTAAATCATATTCGGATACTTCAGAACGGCCTTTTCCACCCTGTGTGAGTACAACTAACAGCGTGCGCAACCAAGAGGATGTGGTGCCGCGCCAACTGCCTGAAGCAACTAACCGGGAAAATAACTTCTATTCAAATGACCCTGATGAAGCTAATTATGCCTATGTCGGAGACCATAACTACAATGATGAAGTTTATCGTTATGGGGACCATCGCCGTGACTTTTATGATGGCTCTTTCAATTCTTCTGCCATTTCATACCAAGATATAAGCGCTAGTGATTCGAACCTGCCATATTTTGACCAGCCAATCGGTATAGATACCAGCAGTCCAGTCAGTGAACCAATACGCTATTTTCTAAATCAGAATAATAACGTACTTGCTATGGACTCTGTCGGAGAGAATTTTGTGCACGGTGATATTGATGAAATAACTTCAAATACAAGTACTAATCTTGATGATTGCTCTGAAATTGAATCAAAGGTTCCTAAAGAATCTATTAGCTACTCAGGTCCCCACTCAGGTAATGATTATTCGGCTGAGGATTATATGACAAAAGAGTATGAATACGTTACCGATACAGAATCTGAAAATGGATCGGTTAATAATTCCTGGAAAGTCAATAGTACAGTCGATGAGAAAGTTTATCCCGTTCCGGATATGGCTACTCGTGAAGATCTCTATTCTTCGACCAATCACTTCAGGCCGAATACACAGAACTATCCGTCAAGTTACTTAACTAACGAACATGATATTTTCAATGAATCGGGTCCTATTGATGCCTTCAACAATAATATTTTCAGTCATAAAAGTACAGATACGATTCAGAACCTGGATTCCGATTACAATAATCGCGATGAATCGATCGCCCATGTATCCTCGTCTGATGTTGAACAAAATCTTTCAATTATAATTACGAAAGCAGCGAGCGAAGGAAATAACCAGTCATCTGGCGATGAATTTGAAGAAATCAAAGTGCAAAGTATAAAAAAGGATATTGATACAGTTCTTAAAAATGAGTTTAATAATTGCACAATCAATTTGCAAGAATCTTCAACTGAAGATACCAATTTACTGAATGAACTTAGAATATCGAACGAACCAGAATCTGTCATCACACCTCAAACAGAATTATCAGATTTAGGCTCTGAAAAAATTGAAATCGAATGCGAAAGTGAAAATGAGAGTGAACCTCAATTGAATAAAGATCAAACGAAAGAACTAGTCCAACATTCAACTACTGAAGTAAATCAATTTGATCAAAATATCGCCATTGAAATCAATAAGGAACCCCCTTTAGATAGTAAGTCCTTTGATGAAAATCGTAGCATTGCGTTGAAATCTGATTTAGAACCCGATGATAAACTAAATCACACTGATGGAGAAGGTAAAAATGTGCCTCAAATAGTTGTGGAATTAATAACGGTTGTCAGTGAAAACCCACAAGTAAATGATATCGTTGATATACAGCATAACATGGAAATACCAGAAAAATCTGATGAAAAAAGGCCTCAAATAGAGACTCAAGTGTTAGCAAGAGATCTGGAGCCTGGTGAGGCTGTGAGGAAACAAGAAAGTATATCAGAAGAAGAGAAAGAATATATTGATACTGATAAGGAAAATTCTTCTGACGAACTCGGTCATAGTGTAAATTATAATGTGGTTGCTGATGGTGATACTATTGATTATGATATTACTGACAATAATGAAAATAATAATGTTAATGTTAATGATATTTATAACGATGACAATGACAATGGTAATGATGATGATCATGATGACCATGATGATGGTGATGATGAGAATGATGAAGATAATGAAGGTAATGAGGATAATGATAGTAATGAAGATAATGAATCGTCAGAAGAAGGGGATGATTTTGAAGAGGAAATGATGAATTTTATGGATAAGGAATCTCTAAAATCACCCAGCTTTAATCGTGACACTATCATAACTCCTGATTTGAAAACTTCAAACATAATTCATGAAGTAGTAGTGCCTAAACAAATTCAATTGCTACATAAAGCAATTTCTCCTTCAGTTCATAGCAGGATGCCAAGGATTGATAATACTGAAGCTGATATAGGGATGATGCACCATCAAAAAGCCTACGCACAACTCAATCACGATTATTTTGAGTTACAGCGGAAGTTTATCTATCTCGGAAAAAGGAATAAATCGAATGAAGATTACGAGTTAGCTAAAAAAGAAACTGAGGAGTCAAAGAAATACTGTCGAGAGCTGTTGGCAGAAAACCAAGCCTTGAAGAATAAAATTGCCACAATGAGCTCTAAACCCTCTAATGACAATGACGACGTTGAAGAGACATCCTTCTCTGAAGAAACCCTGCCGGATAGCTATTCAGTCACTTCTCGCGCTAACTCGACTCAGGTGGAGTTTTTCACTTATAATGATGAGTCACTAAGAGAGATAAAATACCGAGATGAAGACTTGGATAAGCTTCAACAGGTAATAAATAATTACGCAACTGAAAATTCTGATTTAGTAGATGCGAACGAATTTTTAAGAGTGGATTATGAAAGTTTATTTATCCAATATGAGACATTAAGTTCTGAATATGAGAAATTAAGTTCTGAAGCTTTTAAACAAAATGAACACTTTATGCATGTTCAAGCATCGTTACAAAGTGAGGTCGGTGATTTGACTCGTCAGCTTCAAGAGATGGAAGAAAGACATGCTGATGAGGAATCAATTTCGAGCCATGAGATTAACGAGCTCAGGTATCAAATTAAAGAGAATGATGCTATAGTTTCTGATCTTTTGGCGATAGCATCTGACCTCCGGAAAACGATAGATACCCTCTCCTCTGAAAATAAAGAAATGGGTGCTACGCTTTCAGGTATCGTCCATTTACTAAAAGCTAACTACAATCCTGATGTAAGTGTCTCTAATCTTACTACAGAGTTTACCAAAGCGTGCGAGATCGTAGCTACAGTTAATGATCTCAAGAATGAATTCGATCTACTTATTAGAGAAAAAGAACAAGTTGATGAAGAACTTGCTAAGGCTTTGGAAAATAATGCTGAATTGAAAAAAGAGGTTATTTTATCAGATTCAAAAATTTTATCAGATTCAAAACATGTCGGGATTGATCATACAAGAAATCTGGAAGATGAAATCGAACGGATAAAGTTGAGTTCAACCACCCTTAACCAAGATAATTCTAAATTGAAAGAAATTAATTCGGCTTTAGAAACAAAACTGGCCAATTATTCTGATGAAAATGTGCATTTGAAAGAAGCAGTGAAAAATAAAATAGATGAGATGGAACTCCTGAGAAGCCAGAGGACAAAGTTTGATCAGGAACGCATAGATGAAGTGCAACAAATTGAAGTACTTCACAGGCGCGTAATTGAAGATTTGAACGCGACTATCTCTGACTCTAAGAAGACTATTGGTTACCTAAATGAAGAATCTAAAAATTTCCAAAATGAAATTAAGGATCTTAAGCATGAACTTGGCCGAATTCCTCATTTCCGCAAACTTTTGCAAGAATCTACGCTTGAATGTGAATCTATAAAGGAAGAGTTGAAGCTGCAGCAACAAAATGGGAAAGAGCTAAAGAGTATTCACAATAAACAAATTAACGCTTTAAAAAGAAGTTATGAATCTAAACTTTTCACATTGGAAAATGAGCATGATGGATATGAGAACCAAATCGCCGAGCTGCGTCATGAAGTTGACGAACTTTCTTCGACAAATCAGACTTTCAAAACTCGGATTGAAACGCTCAAGCATGATAAGACAGCAGCAGAAGATAATGTGAAGAAACTCTATCAAAAAATTCATCATTATAAAATTCAAAATGAGGAACTAGCTAATTATAAGGCAAGAGCGGAAGCTAAACTGGCTGAAACAACACAAGAATACCAATCATTGACTGAATATATGAACGCACAACATAAACTACTTCTTCAACATGGGGCTCGAATTAAAGAATTGGATTTGGTTATTGTGAATCGTGTGAAGAAGAATGCTCGATTAAAAGAGATAATTAGAAATCATGAAAACGCACTGGCATCACATGCTGAAGAAATTAGAAATTTGCAGGAGATTATTTCACAGAGAAAGAAGGATGCGATAGCTTTCATTAATGTTGTATGGAATAAGATAGTTGAGTTACTTGACCCTGATTGGATAGATTCAAATGCGTATGTTTTGAGAGAAATGAATATTGAACTAGATTCCCCCTCAAACGAAAATAATCTTTACGCTTTTCAAAACCTTGTGTCCGATGGCTTGACACAAGCCCTTGTGAATTTCGACAATAAAGTATATATGGGTGCTAAGGCTAACCACGCAAAGGATTTAGAGATTTCAAAACTTGTGAAAGACTACGAGCATCAATTAAGTACGTTGGTACGGAAAAATGATGAGGCGTTAAATGAGGTAGAAACTCAAAACCATGAACACCAACTACTCAAATCGCCTGAACTCAATTATTCCCATAACTTAGTTGGAGGTGGCTCTAAACATTCAGAAACTAAGACTGTAGCTGCTGATTCCGCCACCAGAAATGAGTTATTGATTTTATTTAAAGTTCAACGGGAAAAAAGTATCAAACTTGAGTTAGAGCTAAAGGAGACGAAAAAATATTACCACCAGAAGATTAAAGCACTTGAAAAAAAAAAGGTAATCAATAAGATCGAGTGTTAAAGCTTGTTAATAGAAAATATAATAAATAACTTTATATATATTATCGTTTTCATTTATTTTCCTCTCATTTCATGAAGGTTCCAAAAAAGCATTTCCCAAAGTTTATTAATTTGCAACTGCCCAAAAATATAATAAAAAAAATATAAAATTGTGAGTTCATAAAAAATCAAACAGCAGAAAATTTCTTTTATGATGATCCTTTATTATAACCCATAAAAATAGTACTTTGTTTAGAAGTTTTTTTAAATAATTTTAAGCCTGTATGTTATGAATAAATTTGTATTTAAACAGGTTATAAGGTGTAATGCAAGCTTGGAGGTTTTACAATTTGGGAGTTTCAGAAAATCGGAAATGTGATCCATTCTCGAACGTAAAGCTTGACATCAAGAACTGGCCTAGTATTTGAGAAAGGTTAAGTATAGTTGATAATGACTGGAAAAATAAAGAAGCAAGGCCCCCATCAAGCTTCAATTAAGGGAGATGAACTGAAGAGGAGAGCTGTGTTCAAACAGATTCTAGACACACCATTTAATCAGATATCCTGGCCGGAAATCGATGAGGTACTGGCGAGCAGTATTCTTGAACTACTCATTAATATATTGGAACCATTATCACAACATAAAATGCTAGTAGACAAAAAAACAACCCCATTACCAGATGAGCCTGAAATCACCCCTTTTTTGACTTTAGGATTTAATTCGACAAACGCGGCTTTAGAGAAGCAAGCTGCCGCAGTATTGAGGCTGAACAAGAGGTGGACAGGGAGTGAAGATGATGTTAGAATATGGAAGGAGACTACGGGATATAAAGATGCAAGCAATTCCATTAGTGTTATATTCATTGCTAGAAATGATATCAAGCCAGCGCTTTTGATCACCCATTTCCCAGTCTTAAGTTGCTCTGCTTCATTCCCAAAATCAAATGCAGATGAGATCAAGACCCAAACAGAAGAAGAAAAGAAGATTGAGGCAGAGGCACCCAGAGTGAAATTGGTTTGCCTGGGTAGAGGAAGCATGCTGAAATTGACAAAGGCCACAGGCATTAAGAACCTTGGAATTGTCGGTTTACGAAAGGGATTTAGCGGGGCTGATTCCCTGAAAAGTTTTATTGATAAAGTTTCTTATACCGACATACCATGGATGAGAGCCAATATCTCAGCTATCCAGTTCCATGCCCCACGAGTCAAACACCTGGTGACATCGGCTCCTATCAAGCCTTCAAAGAATAAACAAAAGAAGGGTGAAAATTAAACGAATATTGTTAAAATATTTGGGTGATATATAATTGTACAATAGAATTTTTTTAAGCTAAAAGTGTATATACTGATCTCATGCTTCTATGCTTCTTCCAACGCAGCACTCTAAAGGTGAGCTATTTCCTTATGAAGCGAGCAATCGCCTGCATGTTTAATCTGAGAAAATTTGACGTCAAATTGGAGGTAAAATTCGCACGCGTACAAAAATGTCGATTGAAACCATGCGTCTTTGGTAATATAGATTTTTTGTTTAAAATTGCGTTTGTAGGGTATCTGAAAACATTCCTAAGCTGTTCAAGCTCCGACGGTGAAACTATAAAAAGAAGAAATAATTAGTAACACACTCTTAAAATATACAAGAAGGAACACAAGAACGCACCCAGTTTACTGTACGAAGAATTAATGTCCAACGTTTTTTCAGGGTTTTTATCATATAGCCCAATAGTTTTCCTCAAAGCAGGACTTAAAAATCTGGAAATTGCTACTGGACCCACAATCGTACTTGTTGAATATGTCATATATAAAGCAGCTAAACGAAATAGTCAAGAGAAAAGTTTTGTAAAAAGTCAGTAAAAAGCTAAAAACCACCAAATAGAAGAAAATTTGAACACTTACACTTTGCGCGGGTGATTCCCACGTACAACACGCGCCGCTCTTCGTCAACTTCAACCTCGTTCTTATGAGCAAACCAAACTGGTAAGGAATTATCGTTTAAACGAGGAATGAAAACGGTAGGCCATTCAAATCCTTTAGCACTATGAAATGTTGAAATAGTGATTTCATTAGAAGTAGAAATAAATTCAATCTTGCGAATATTAGACATAAAGTTTTGGAGTAATGACCGCTTTCGATCATATGCCGAAGTCGATGAATTACTGGCAGTGTTGTAAAGAATTTTAACGTATCGCCTATATTCAGGACGCTCTAATATGCTAGCCTCAAACTCAGGTAAAGTGAAAAGGTAATCAAGCAACTTTACTACTTGGATATTATTTGTAGGATCTTCGTTAATAATATCGATACCGCTAATAACCTTATCAGTGAATATATTTACCAAGTTACCAACCCTGGCCGAAAAAGAATTTTCTTTGGAAGTAAGAGCTTCCCAAAATGAGGAATTAAGTGTATCTCTATTCTTTTGAACGGAAGATAATGCAATTTTTCCGACACCCTTCTCTAAAGAAAAACAATTCTCCACATAAAAATCTTTACCGGGTTGGTCAATTACTTTAATTAAAGCAAATAATCTTCGAAACGAAGGTAATTCCCAAAATTTATCACCAGCAAGAGTGTAGGCAATATTTAGGCTTTCCAGTGAAGATTTCAGTGACTTTAGATCCCGAGAGCTTCGAACCAATATTGCGATATCACTAGGGGAACTACCTTTTTTGATAAGCATTGAGATCTCAGATGCGATCCATTCGGTCTCTTCAATAGGAGTCAAAAACTTCCTTAAATGAGTGACAAACTCATTTTCCTTTGGTAGAATGCTTTTAACTGAAGATACCGCACTATTCGCAGATCTTCGCGTATCTTGACTCATCAGTGAATTAGCCGTACTCAAAATGGAGGGAACCGAGCGATAATTCACGTCCAACTTAACAACTGCCATATTTTCCATTCCATTTCGGGCCACATTAAATATTTCTGGTCTTGACCCCGAGAATCGAAAAATAGACTGGTCAGGATCACCTACTAGTGTAATACTTTTAGAATGCTGTGATAAGCCTTTAATAAACCTCCAATGCAAAGGAGATAAATCTTGAAACTCATCCACCAAGGTCGCTTCAATATGCGTTACGCTAGCGGGGAAGCGCTCTACAAGCTCTGTCCCTAATTCGAGTAAATCGTGGTAACTCAGTAATTTTCTTTCGTGTAAAACGGCTTGGATCTTCTCAACCAGACTCAACGCAGCTTTGCTATTTAAGATTTCAGCATCAATACCGGATTGTTTAGCCATATAAAACTGTTTTACACGGGATTTTAGGATTTCCTTTTCCTTAATATCTTTAGTGGAAGAAGATATTACGTCATCAGTAATAGTTTCTAGTTCAATTTCATCTGCTACATCGAAGTCAGTCTCAACGTTAATTTCAGCACCATAAGAGTGCAAGAGACCCTGACAAATTGAGTAAAAGTTGTGAATCAATAGTCGTTTTGCAATATCCGCTCCAGCCAATTGAGTTATTCTCGAGACCAGTGTGGAGGTAACTCTGTTTGTGAAGGTTGTAACAACGATATTCTCGGGGGGCACCCCTTGTTGGATAAGATATAGAACTCTGGCGACTAGTACATGAGTTTTACCCGTCCCAGGTCCAGCCACTATCATTAAGTTTGAATTAATAGGATATTGGACTGCTTCGAGCTGCTGCTGGTTCAGATCAATCTGAACTACGAAGGTTTCGGGCTTTTGGAGGATTTCCACAGTTGTTGTATCTTGCGGCGATTCATCATCTTGAAAGCCACGCACAGCATTCTCAATAGCTTCTTCGAACGTATGCCCCGGCTCTATTTCCTTCCAATGCTTCTTAGAATACTCATCCCATGGTATTCCTTCCCCCATATTGGCTGATTTCTAATTCCGAGGGGTTTCGCATAACATGGCTTTACATGCTGTGTGTGCGTTGGGATGCATCGACCGATTCCGTCTCTGGCTTTTTCCCTGAGCGTTTGTTACGTGCCGCGCTGGCCAACCCTAGATAAGGAAGTTCGCAAATTGGAACCACCAACGCAATTGAATCGTACCATTGGATATATTGTCCCGATCAGCAGCGGTTGAACTGTTTTTAATAATCTGTCGCAGATGTCCTCACGTATTTTAGACGCGGCCACAGGCGATAATCCTGCGCGCCGACGACTCTCGAGGAGATCGATCTCACGACCCCCACCCTCCGGGTCGGAACAGTCCAAGCTCTCAGATCCTCTTGTGATGATGCGAAATTTACTGAATTTTTCAATTGAAGATGAGAAATCCGTTTTGGTAAGTGCCCTGAGCTTACCTTATACTAGCCATTACTGGTTATAGCTATTGTTTTAGTTTACCGCACACCGTTTATGATTAATGTTATAAACTAACTCCCCATCAATTATATATATAGGACCGTGAACAAATTAGATTCTCTGGAATTTCTCTCAACGATGATGATCAGTTCAAGAAACTCCTAGATATGGATTTTAATGGTATACCATCTTTGGAAACGTTTGTTCAAGATAGTGGGGAAGACATTGATGTCTTTAACATTGATGAAGAGCTTGATTTTGATACGGAGTTAAAGAAATACGACAATTTACACCAAACAATCAAGGATTCAGATGAAATTTTGGAAAATCTGGAAAAGTACTTGACTTCATTTCAGATTGACCTGGGATCACTTTCTTCTGAGATGCAGTACTTACAGAATAGGTCAGTGGAGTTAACAAAGAAGTTAGAAGGTAGAAGAACGTTAGAGAATAAGCTATCAGCCAGTATCAACGACTTAGTTTTACCCCCTAGTATCATCCGACAGATAGTTAACGGTGAAATTAACCCATCCTGGATGAAACTTGTGAAATATATTAGAAAGAGAATGACTTTGCTTAAAGATGAATCGAACGCTTCCTTACTGCCTGAGGAAACTAAAAACCAAATCATTTTACTATCACATAAAATTGTTGAAAGAGCTAGGGATTTTATTATTATTAGAATTAAGAGTTTGAGGACTTCACAAATTAACAGTCAATCTGTTCAAAAAAATCTTCTACTTTATAAAGATCTTTATTCTTATATCAAGTTTGCCGCCCCCGAGTTATCGCTGGATCTGCGACAGGCTTATGTGAACACTATGAGATGGTATTATTCAAGTCATTTCCACCGCTACGTGAAATCACTGGAGAAATTAAAGCCTTATCATATTGACAAGAGTATACTATTAGGATCAGATGATTCTAGCAAACGAGGACTTTTATCGTATGGCTATAGCCGAACTCAACAAACCTCAGTGTCTATGATGGAATACTTGAATATTGCTAAGCGGGCTGGTGTTGTTGATTTTGAGGATCACACAGTAATGCTGGCTAAAAATGCTGAGGAAAACGCAACTTTTCAATGGATGGAAACAGGATTTCGAAGTTTTAATTTGGCCTTGCTTGATAACGGTAGTGTAGAATACCAGTTTTTATCTGAATTTTTTGAAGAAAACGCGAACACAGAAGAGACGAATTCCGTCTTTAATGAAATGTTTGCCCCTACATTTGAAATTGGTCAAATATATACCAAGGGGTTGAGCGAAGATTCGTTAGATGCCTACGGTGTACTAATATGCATCAGACTTTCGCATAAATTTTTACATGAGCTTCAACATCGCATGATCCCTATAATGGAGGATTATTTCAACTATAACTTAATGATCTTCTGGCCTAAATTTCAACTCATCATGGATGCCCATTGTGAAAGCATGAAACGAGCCTCGGCCAAATCTTCGTCTTACTCAGTCCCCAAGGGAAGTTCTGGTAACTCCTCGGGTAACTCTTTAGGTTCTGTTTCTCTGGTGGTAGTGCCGCATCATTTGACTCAAGTATTTGCCAGTTTTTTGATGGGCCTGCTGATTCTAAGTGATGAAAACAGTGAGAATGAGCCTTTGGCCAATTCCGTTATGCGCTTGAGAAACGATTTTGAGTCCTTCTTGACAAAAGTTAGCGCGAGCATATCAGACAGCGGAAGAGACAAGAAGGCACCAAAGGGATCTATGAGAGAAAAGTTTCTCTTCAATAACTATTCGTTGATATACACTATTTTAGACGATCTTACACAACCGTTGGCCCAAACGGAAAAGGAGCATTTCAAACTTCTTATGGACGCCTACAATACCGCCTAGAGAAAGATCATAGATATATACTTGTATAAATGTTTAGCACTACTCTGAACGTATGAATTTCACTTTGTGCTTAAATATATATAATCAGATAAAATATTGTTTTGAGTAATACCGTAGCTAATGGGCGCACCAGTTACCCTGCAGAACGCCTGGAAGCTGAGACGGGAATATCGCCATCGCTTGTCACCAGTAATCAATCAACCTCTGGCATTTCCTTGGTAGACGTTTTTGGTTTTTTTCTTTGTTGCAATTTACCGAAAAACAATTAAATATTTACAGATATATAGAAAATGGTGAGTTGGCTCAGCCCAGGCGATTGAGGGGACTTCGTGCTGATTTTTATGCTCGTTTGTGGTTAACGCTGGAACTACTGGGCGTTATATAGATTAAGTTTACTAACCCACTATCGCCACTCTATCTAGACATCGATTGGTACTGGTTATGATCTTTCAAACAGTGTTTTCAGTCCTGGTAAGTTTGATACGATTTATTTAATATGAAATTGAACTTTAGGTGTAATAAAGTAATGAGCCACAAATTTCGTGGCTCGTAGTTTGGTCTTGCTCATGGAATACTAACAACCCATCTTTGATATCAGACGGACGAAACTTCCAAGTTGAATACGCTATGAAGGCGGTTGAAAACGGTGGTACTTCAATTGGCATAAAATTTAAAGACGGTATTGTTTTAGCTGCTGAAAAGATCGTTACTTCAAAACTTCTCGTCCCTAATAGCAATAAGCGTATACAGACTATTGACAAGCACGTTGGCGTTGTGAGTATTATCCCGAAATTTTGAAGAAGCTGAGAAAGCTTTTTTCTTTCTGAATTATCTAAAACCTGATTTCTAACCGCATATTTTTTTTTTTTTTTTACAGGTCTATTCTGGTTTAGTCCCCGATGGTAGACATTTCGTTGGTAGAGGTCGTGATGAAGCTTCGTCCTGGAGATCCACTTATAAGGTACCTATCCCCGTGCCTTCGTTAGCCGATCGATTAGGTAGTTATGCGCAAGCTTATACACTTTACAATTCCGTGAGACCCTTTGGTATTGCGTCTATTATTGGTGGTGTTGATGAAGATGGTGCTCACCTTTATATGATTGAACCCAGCGGGTCTTACTGGGGCTACCGTGCCGCTGCCACTGGTAAGGGCCGACAAACCGCCAAGACTGAATTGGAAAAGCTTGAATTATTGAATCTTACTGCCAAAGAGGCAGTCAAGGAAGCTGCTAGAATCATCTACCTCGCCCACGAAGACTCTAAGGATAAAGAGTTTGAATTAGAGATGACATGGATAAGTGTATCTGAGACTAATAGTGTTCACCAATTTGTGCCAGAAGATCTTTTAGCGGAAGCTAAGCAGTATGCTGCTGAAGCCATTAGTCCCGAAGACAAGATGGAAGAATAGATGTAGTTCTTTTAAGTTTTAATTCTTGATACAAGGCTTATTAGTTTTCCTTCCTTTGGCTTAATTTATATATAATTTCTCTGTAGTATAAATAAGTTAAATATATTATTTCAAAGTACAGCTAGTAAAACTAAATGAAACTATATATATATATATATATTTACCTACTTCGATTGGTGCCAGCGCGACCATTATCCCACAAATCCGCCACCTCACTTGCTGAGGATGATGACGAAGACGAAGATGAGGATGAAGAACCAGAGGCGATAGATAACACAGGGGACAATATGGGAGACAATACAGGCTCAATGCCCATGCCATTATGGTAATTGTTCGGTCCATCCCGCTCAATTGAACTGTTAACCAGGTTCAACTCAAAGTTACCATTAGTACCACCGTTGGCATAGAAATCCCTCGTGGGGGTGGTGGCTCCTTGATGCTGAAGTCCATACATTGACGATAACGGCGACGACACCGACGACGACTGAGCTATACTCATGACCCCACCTGATTCAAGCGGTGAGTATTCCTGTTGGATCCCCTGGTTGATGAGATCAAGATAAGCATACATGAAATTAGACAATTGGACCTGCTGTCTTAGCGGACGACGAATATTGGCCAATTTGAGATGAGAGAGTCGGTAGATAGCGCGCTCAATATGCAATGGGTATCGATGGTAGTACATGATCACAGCACGGCTACAATTGGGGGGCACGCGCGGGACAGAAAAAGAATCAGGCTCAAATGATTTGGTGGTATCAAACCCGTTATCTATCATAAGCGAGGCCGGTACATCAATTATATTGGCGACATCCATATTGGAACCATGATGGTTAAAGGAATTATTATTGGGCTTGCCCGGGCTGATAATGCCATTTAATCGCTTCTTGGCTTTATTTGGCGATAATCTTGAATTAAATTTAGTAGATGATGCCGAGGAGGTTGGGGACTTTAGGGCTGGAATCATCATCATTGAAGTCGTTTCTGTGATTGAAATGGGTGATGATGACGACGGCAGCCAATCGCTCTTTTTGACTTCCTTCGGCGTTGATACTTTATCTTTAGTACCCCCGAACGCGAACAACATCTTCAGACTATCTTTCTTTTTAACCACATGATTCTGATTAGTAGTGCTGTGAGATGAAACAGCTGCCGCCGGTTTATTCATTGATGAACCCAATACCGGCGAAGATAGTGATGTTAATGGTTCTACATTGGCTGACTTTTTCGTGATGGACGCCGATAGACCAAACAACTCTGACTTATCAAAATCTTTATCCAAGGCTACCACCCCCTTTGGCGGCTGTACCGGTAATGAGATTGTTGTTGGGGATGTTGAAGGTTTTACCGATTTTGAATCCGACTTTGAATCCGATTTCGAATCCGACTTTGAATCAGATTTTGAATCAGATTTTGAATCAGACTTTCGCCCCGTTAACCAGCCCCAAGTATTCTTTTTGGTCTTGGTTTTATCTTTAACACCAGAAGACCCAGACCCATCGTCTTTATTGAATGACCAACTACGGGCGTCTAAATCGAACTTCTTGGTCGTAGGTGATGAGAGTGATATGGGTGATGGCGGCGATGAGGGTGACGACGGCGATGAGGGTGACGCTGGCGATCCTAATGATACTGATCGCGTATATTTGGCACTTGAAATGAGGGTTAATGGTGCGGGTCTTAATGAATGAGGGCGTCGTCCCATAGGGGCTGAGGCTGGCGACGGTGTGGAAGAAGATAACAGTGACGACTCCTTAGCTGATAACCGTTTCATTGGTATCGATGGGACAGGGAACTGATTTGATGTCGGTGACGTAGATTTTTCATCAAGTACACCCGACAAATAGGGCTTTGAAGTTGGACGTTTAGGTAGTGGTTTAGATGCCAATGACGTCTCATCATCATCATTCAAGTTGACTTTGGTTGATTTTGGTTGGCCGTTTGGTTTTGAATTTACAGGTTTGCGCAGCCCGGAGACAGATGGTGTTTTAGCAACCAAAGAATACGCTGGGTGGATTAACGATGAAGACTTGTCATTATTACCACCAGGGGGAGTATCAAACCCATTTGATGATGGGGCATTAAGAGTTGTATTTTCTACCGACGGTGTCTCAGCATTGCCTTGCTTGAAGTATGCAGTGGGGACTGATCGACCTAGACTAAGAGAAACTGATCTAGCGAGCTGGGCGTGGTCTACCGAAAGTGATTGTAAGTCGTCTAAAGATCTTAATGGGGACACTGTCGATGATGCTGACACTGCTGATCCTGTTGATGGTTCTGCTGCTGCTGATGAGAATGTAGATAAAGGTATGGATGACGGATATAACTCTAGATGCTGATCATCCACCGTCTTTACATTGAATGCTCCCGTTTTATATTTCTGTAAAATGTCTGACCCATCGGTATATTCATCGGACTCCTTGATCTGTTTGGACAAACGAGAGTTTTTACGACTCAGGGATACCGGGCGAAGCAAGTCGTAATTCTCCTTCGTATCACCAACTGTAATACCAATTTCCCTATCTTCATCTGAGGAAATAGAGGAATGCGCAGAATGACTACTAGAAGCCGAATTTGGCGATAAGCGACCGCGATCGACCCTCGTGCGCCAATCGGGAACAACACTTTGGCTGCCGTTATTCAACGACAGAGAACGTGATAATGGACGATCCTTTTCAGTCAACGATCCATTTCGATGTATTGTAGTGCCAAAGGTACCCGATTCTGAAGCATTATGATCAAAATAAAGACCAGCTGATGAAGGCACACCTTCAAACGATATATCTGGTAGATCCGGGTCCGAGGCTAGCGATTGAACACCTATAGACAATCGTTTCAGAGCCTGAAGAGTTCTAAGTTCCTGTTGAACTAAAGATATAGCCTGTTGATTCGCGGTATTTGGTGTGGATATCGAACGACGATCGAAAGCCGGTCGATGTGATTTGGGTTGTGATGTTGTTGCCAGCTGGGGCTCGGTCAAAGTAATAGACGGAGGGGATAAAGAAGTTGGATATAATATCGGGGTAGTTATAGATCGACGAAATGACGGAGAATTTGTATGATCTGAATCCAATATGGGTGCGGAAACATCATTATTGAAATCTACCGAGGGATGCAATGGTAGATTATGGTCAGGCGCGGCGACCAAGGATGATGTCGCCGAGGAGTAAGATGCGATAGATTCAGAAGACGATGATATAGGTGATACGGGATATTGTTGAAACATTTCATCGTGATTAGATGTATCCACACCTTGATTATAATGATGATAGTTTTGAGACAATGATAACTCCGATTGGGTCATATCAAAATAACTATCATCTGTGAAATCGGTAGGATCAAATGAGGACAGCGACGAGGTATCGTAGAGATCGCCGATAAATTCGGTAATATGCTCATCATCACTGGTATAATTCATTGTGGATAGAATATAATTTGACAATAATAAACGAAGGAAAAAGGGAGCGTCAGGGTGAGATGCGTCGAGATTACACTAGTCCAAAATACAATAGTAAATGGTTTAAGAATTTTTTAATTTTATGTCGTAGTTCATACAAGGAAGCGCAATAGAGAGCAGGGGAAAACCTTTTGTTGAATTATGATTCAGGGTGAATATACGGTAGATATAGAAGAAAAAAGATGACCTTATTTTGAAGGAACCCGCGTATCGGATATGTAGCCGAATCACCAAACAGACAAGACGACAATTAACAATGGCGATAAGAGAGCTTAACAGTATATTAAGGGAAATAAGGAAATACTGAATACTGTTAATTCCCAAATAATCTATAATAAAAATTCAACGAAAGCAAGCGCTCAATCACCTTATTCTTAGTTAAATCTGTGATTATTTCAACCCAAAATGCTGCTTGATTATCACTTTTGGTGTTTACATTTCGATGCGGTAGATGGATTACCCGGCTGTATCATGAACCTGTTGATGCCGCCCGAGCTACAAGTTGTAACGAGAGTGTAATTCAGATTAGAAAGAAGATTTATATTCCAACGATATAGTAGTTGTCTTCTTTTTTTTTGATAATTTAGAGGATTGAAAGATTATTCGAGTCATTGGAATTGGCGCTTTTGAGTTTGAGTGGCAGTTTACTAAGGGGATAAAAAAATACAATATATTACAATATAGATATATATACACAGATTCTCCCATTCTAATAATCTACTCAGTAGCGGGTTCGGCAACGGAGGCGACGGGGGCATCAATTTGGGCATCAGCAGTAGCCGGGGCATCAGCAGTATCCGGGGCATCAGAGATATTTTCAATCTTAGCCCTCTTGAGCTTAGGAGCAATGATCTTACGAGCCGGCAAGACTGCTTCGAAGGCGACCTTCCAATCCTTAACCTCATACCACTTTAAAAGTAATTCAAAGACGTGATTGGTGGTCAAGACCTTACGACCCGAGAGAGTGATAAATTCACTAATGGGTAATTTAGCGGTTTGAATTCCCAATTTCTCGGCTTTGTTTTTGCATAAGTCAACATAACGACCCTTATCGACAATACCACCGATGACATAGGTCTTACCCTCCTCTAATACATCCAGGGTATTAGTAGAATCGGATGAAAGATAGACCCAGTTGGCTAATTCAGTGGGTTCAGTCGGGGGGACGAAATCTTGTTCAATGACTTCGATATTCTTCCATTGAAGATGCAACCCTCTCATATTAACATTGAAACGATTCAATAACTTTTTATTAAGCGAGGAAATGGTAAGATTAACTGAATTAGGGCCTCGCTTGTTGTCAGAGTAACAACGCACGACTTGAGATGCCAAGGAGGTACGTTCGGTTTCGGTCATAAGATCATCGAAGCCACAATCCACAATGACTCTAGTATCCAAGCGGTTGATTGCCTTGGGGGGGACAGAGGTGACCTCAGGAAGTGGACTGGATACGTTATTATTATTATTAGAATCATCATCTTCACCATCTTGGTCAGCTGCCAGCCTCTTCTCTCTACGGGCGGCCTTTAAGACCTTACGCTTTTCACGACGAGCTTCACAGAAACCGGCCTTTTGAGACTCCCAAGCCAGAGCCTTTTGCTGTTTCTTCCAAGCACTTTTGGACATACCTTCGGGGATTTCAGCAGTCTTGGAGTTGAATAATGCGGGCTTGATCGGGGCCGGGTTGGACGAGCTGGGGGAGGGGTTCACCACCGGCGTCTCCACAGCTTCAGCTTCAGATACAGGGGCCACGGGGGCAAGTGAATCAGCAACGATAGGGGGTGTGATTTCGGACATTTATTCAATAATAAACGGGTGCTCGGATACAAGAAAGACGGCCAGATCGGGGGGAGGGGCTTTGGATTGACGTACATAATTTTTAGGCCTTTAATCGCATATAGTGGAGATCAGAACTTCCCGATTATACACTAGCTAGTAGAAAGGATGACACATTATAGTAACTGTTTGTGAAAATAGTGGAGATCCCACGAGGGTTTCCTAGTGAGGCTTACTTAGTCAGCACTAGGCCCACTATGATGAGTAATCATGCTGAATGATAATCTTACTAAGAGGCTCGAGGCGCGTGATTACCAAGCGAGGCCGCCTGCCATGACTAATCGGGGCAGTGACAGGGAGTCCAAGCCAACCCCAAAGTGAACGTCAAAACAGGCAGCGAGCCGTGTGATTGGAGCCCTTTGGAGTGGCATTGAGCAAATGTACCGAGGACTGAGGTTAATGGGCCCCGGCACGGTGTGAACTGAGCATTTATTGTAGTAGACAATAAAAAGTAGACAATAGACAATAGACAATAGACAATAGACAATAGACAATAGACAATAGACAATAGACAATAGACAATAGACAATAGACAATAGACAGTAGAGGTTGGATGGCATGATGTGGAGGGCCCGTTGGCCGGCCAACGGCGCAGCGTTGAGCGTAAGGGACCAAACCACCTCATCGCTGAGGCGGCGGTGGGCGGTGGTGGTGGGCCCTGGATTGGCGTTGCGGGCGGGCCATACAGAACAAATGCCATTCCAGATCCCGTTCGGATGACAGGCCCCATTACAAATGATGGAACACAAGGCCCAGCGCACAAGACTAAGACTAAACGTAGAGCCAACACTAAACGTAAAACTAAGACTCAACGTAATACTAATGCTGAAAGTAATGCTAAAAGACCTCGGCCGACCTCAGGGCCTTGCGCGGTCCGGAATGCACAATTTTCTGCGTTTTTCGGCTTGATTGGGACCAAACGAGCGGTGGGCTTAACTGCTGAAAATATTGATTTTGCATACTGATTAAACCGCTGATTAGACCCGCAGGCTTATTCTGTGCTGATTATTATCATTATTATCATTTTTTATTTTTCTACTTTCTGATTCTGTCGCCAGTGCTCTGCCATACATAAGCCGGCCCATTCCTCTCTGAATTGTATATATATATATACACACATATATATATATATACACATACATATATATATATATATACATATCTGATCCCCATCACACCACCAGGACATCGCCCTGCCCTGCCCTTACTGCCCTGGTTTTATTTTACTACCTCCTGCCTTTCTATTTCCGTCCCTCTGCCGCTGCCATATTCATCCCTCGCTTTATTTTTCTTCCTTCCTTCCTTTCTTTATTGCCTCTATATAATATCCCTCTTTCGTTCATAAATGATTACCACCACCACCACCACCCGGTCGCTCCCTATGCTGACGGTGTCTGAAGTCGCGGCCCACAATACCGCCAAATCCTGTTACGTTACCCTCGATGACCGTAAGGTCTATGATGTCACTGATTTCTTAGACCAACACCCCGGTGGCGGCGATTTGATTCTGGAGTACGCCGGTAAGGATATTACTGAAATTCTTAAGGATGTCATCTCACATGAACATTCCGTGGCCGCTTACGAAGCCATGGATGAAAACTATTTGATTGGTATTTTGGCTACCGCTGAGGAGGAAGCCAAGTTACTCACGGATGATAACCGTGGAAGTTTCCAATTAAGAGAACGCCATATCAAGACCTCAAATGAAGGTACCGATGATAAAGCCGAACTTAATCTTTTCGTCCTCACCGATTTCTCCAAGGATTATGCCGTTAATAAATTCATTGATTTAGAAAAACCCCTTTTAATGCAAGTCTTATTAGGCAACTTTTCGAAAGAATTCTATTTGGATCAAGTTCATCGTCCTCGTCATTATGGTAAGGGTTCAGCGCCTATCTTTGGTAATGTTCTTGAACCTCTTTCATTAACCGCTTGGTACATTGTCCCTATTATTTGGATCCCCGTGGATTTATATTGTATCTATATTACCGCTCAGGGTTTACCCATTTGGGCTGTGGTCTCGCTGTATGCTTTAGGTCTTTTCATCTTTAGTCTGATTGAATATCTCTTACATCGTTTCTTATTCCACTTGGATAAATATTTACCCGATAATAATATCGCCATCACCCTTCATTTCTTACTTCACGGGGTTCATCATTACTTACCCATGGATAAGTACCGTTTGGTCATGCCACCGACTTTACTGGTTGTTCTCGCTTATCCTCTCTACTGCTTAGCTCATTTGCTATTCCCTTACAGCATGGCCATGGGTATCTTCTCCGGTGCCTTTATGGGTTACATTCTTTATGATTGTACTCATTACTTTTTACATCATAAGAGTTTACCCTCATTTATGAAGCCCACTAAGCAGTACCATTTAGATCACCATTACAAGAATTATGATTTAGGCTTTGGTGTTACTTCGCGTTTCTGGGATGTTGTTTTCAATACCGAATTGTTTCCCACTAGTCCTCGTTCTAATGGTCTTTAAGTATGAATTATAGACCAAATGAAGACGCAAAACGCAAAACGCAAAACTCCCATAAAAAGACAAAACAAATAGCAAGAAATTCAAGAAAAATAAATAATAAAAGAATAAAGAAATTCAAACCTCTATAGCTTTTCTTTCTCTTTTCTTTTTTCCCTTCTTTCTTGCTTCTTTTCCTAATTTTATATATTCGCATACTCGCACGCACCAATAGGGTCCTAATAATAATATTTCCTTTTCTCTTTTCTACCTAAAAATAATCTATATTTTCATTATTATCTTATTTATATAGTTCCAGTGTCAAGTCCCAAAAAGGCTCAAGAAGCAGTCAAGGCCAAATAAACTACTATACCACGGAATCAACCATCTACGATCCACGATTTCAAGGTTTATTTAATAACATGAACAATAACTCAAGTAGATGTACCGATGATGATTCGACGATGGCGAAGACGACGACGACTTGTGCGCCTATACGATTAATATCGCGTGAAATGATCCATGCGGCCGCCGTGAGGGCCTACGTAGCCCAGACACAATCCGATCGGCCCCAGGACCCTGTCCATTGGGCCGACCGAGTAGATCGACCAGTTGTGATTGGCGATGTTAATAATGAGGATGTTAATAATGATGACGAGTATAATAGAAATGGTTCGGTAGACTGGTCTCGGACGAGGTCGGTGCCAGGTACAAATCTTTCTCGAGAACAGGTACGTGCTGAGGCCGTTCGCATCTTTGTACAACAGCAACAACAACAACAACAGCAGCAGCAGCAACCGAGTCAGGATCAGAAGCAGGATCAGAAGCAGGATCAGAAGCAGGATCAGAAGCAGGATCAGAAGCAGGATCAACAACAGAAAGTCGACATTGAACCGGGTGAGAAGATTGGTCAGTGGTCAAATATGCGCGATGATATGGCTAAGGGTACGATAGGCACATCAACGCCAAAGCCAATACCCTCACCAGAACAAGTGCGCATGGAGGCAGTTCGTATCTTCTTGGCACAAAATGAACAAACCAATCCTGTAGTTGAGTCTCAGATCGGTGTCAATCCCGAATTGAAGCGAGCTAGTTCTATAACGGAATCAGCGCCCATCGAGTTCAAGCGTCAACGGTCCAGGCAGGATATTCATAATGAAGCCATATTCGTAAAGCAGCAGCAGCGGCAACAATCTGATCTTTGTGAAAGCGGAGAAAATGTTAAAGCATCTAAGGGTATTCAATGAATCTATCCTCTATAAGTCTTTTCTTTTTCCCGCCTAAACCGAGACACTACAAATGGTGGATTTTTTTTTCACTACAAGCGATGCAACAAATAAGCTTCTGATAATTTTATAAAAGACAAACAGGCAAGGAATGAGACTATAGAAATGTATACAATATTATAAATTAAATTATCAAGATATAAATCTTTTCGTTTAAACTGTTTCTTCACTTTCGCCAAAGATGATTGGGATATGCAGCTCTCCCCCCACATATACATAGTATCAAATTCAAATCAAACCCACTCTAACTGATCCAATGATCAGTTACTGCCGACGGGAATTAAAATAATGCCGTCCAGAGTAGAAGAAATTCCAGGTATGTTTGCTTTTTTCCTGAGTAAAATGAATCTTATACTAAGGGTAATATACACATGCTAACTATCTTTGAAGATTCGCCCGAGATCATCCACATTCCCACCGATGACACCGATGAGACCCCCACGCTAGATCTTAAGGAGGAGGAGAACGAGGAGGAGAACGAGGAGAAGAAGGAGAAGGAGAACGAGAACGAGAACGAGGATGAAGAAATCCGATTCACGCCCGAACAAGAAGATGAACTCATTGCGCAGGCAGACGACCACAAGATCACCGGCAATGGTCATTTCCGCCAACATGACTACGCGGCGGCTATAGTTGAATACCAATTAGCCCTGGACACATGCCCAATCTACCTCAAAGAACGTCGTGCGATATATCATGCTAATTTAGGTATATGTCATCTTAAATTATCAGCGTGGGAGAATGCCGTGGCCAGCTGCACCGAGGCCATTGTGGCCGACCCCAAATATGTCAAAGCCTACCAACGCCGGGCTATGGCTAATGAACATATCAATACCTGGGCCTCGCTGCAATCCGCCATGGATGATTATAAGCGGTTGGTGGACGAGATTTTACCGCAAGATAGCATAGAGATGAGAGATACCCGCAGTAAATTGAAACAACTGGAGCCACGATTGAAGGAAACCGCTGAGCGTGAGACACAGGAAATGCTGGGAAAGTTAAAGGATGTGGGGAACAGTATTCTGGGTAAATTCGGTTTGAGCACTGATATGTTCAAAATGGATACAAATTCAGGTGGTAAAGGTTACAGTTTTAATATGGATAAGTAGATATGTATATATGTATATATATTAATCAAGACAATGATTGAAATATCTTGTAGCTGTGGTCCATGAGTTCAGTTAACTCAGCGTCTTCTTCATTATCTTCGCTAGTGGGATTATGAAAATCAATATCATCATTAGCAAACATATCTTGTTCGGTATCAAAGAACTGATCATCGCTATCGTCGTCATCATTATCATCACCAGCATCATCGTTATCATTCTGGTCATCATACTCAATCATTGTATCATCTAGTTCTTGTATTTGAGTAAATTCAGCTTCATCCTCATCATCCGGGAATTCAAAATCAGAACCGTCTCGTGCATCAAAGTACTTGCCATCCTCTTCTTCATCACTACTATTTTCCGCTTCGTATTCAGCGCCCTCAGTCGGCTGATACAATTCGAAATCTTCCTCGGCCATCCACCCCTGATCGAATTTATGACGGCCTGGAATGGATAAATTCATCACGGGACCCAGTGGTGATTGTGCCAAAAATTTATAGGGCACTGAAATCTTATCTAGCCACTTTGCCAATTTTTTATCGGATTTCTTCGCCAAATTATCAAACGGCAATGGCGTTGGCGTTGGCGCTGGGCCATCCTGGCTATTATTGTATTCCTTGCGGCTCTTGCTACTACTACTACTACCGCTGGATTTTGTATTATCGCCTTCTCCCTCATCTGGCTGATTTAGTCGATGTCGATTCCTCACTATAATGGCATGAGCTTCATACGCCGGGGCTCGAATATTCCGCGTAATGGCAACCCGCTGGTTGGAATAATTGGATTCTAATAATTCACTGATATATGTACCAGGCTGCAAGTACGGATTTTCGTGTTTCTTCCTCCCGGGTTGTTGTTGTTGTTTATTCTTTTTCTTTTCCTCAGTAGTCGTTGTCGTCGTCGTCGTTGTCGTCCTTGATTTGGATGGCTCAACCTTGACTTCGGGCATAAGAGTGTCGTGCGTGGCCTTCAGATGATGTAACTTAGCTAATGTCACTGGACCAAGATCCTGGCGAAACTTGACCTTTCTAACAACATCATTGGCCCTGTCGTGGTCATTATTCTCGGTCGTAGTGGTGGAAGGTGATTCTTCTAAAAATAGTTCACGACACCGCTGTAAAGTACGGCCTAAATTGGCATGGTTTCGAATAATATCAATCCAGGTTCGGAACCCCGTGGGTCGCACGGTTCGTAACATGGTAGTAGAGTTATTTTCAAGAATTTTATCAATCATGGCAAATAACTCCGCTTTAGCCTGTAATGGCATCACGGGCGATGGATCACTGATGGGTACCATAGATGACGCGAATCTTTTGGCACTCTTTTTGCTGGCCAATTTACGATGATTATGGATCCGCTTGTAGATAGTACGTTGAAAGGTGGCATCAATCTCTAAACTTAGTACGGATTTAGGCTCCAACACCACTCTAGGCATGGAGGGTTGGGCGGCGGCTGGATTATAGTTGTCCTCTTCCATAGACAAATTAATTCCATTCGGGTTCTCTTCCATCAAGGTATTCTCTTGGCGCGCCATTTCGTTAATACGCTCATATTCGGTTTCGGATATCAGCGACGGTGGTACCAACATTGGGTCCATCCGACTCCGTTTATAAGGGTTATTCTCATCAACGAAATCCTCCGTCAATGGCATAGGTACATTTTTCATCCTTTTAGGCCACGAGGCCCAAGACGAATGCGGGAATCGTTGGTTTTTCCTATGTAATAAATGCGTAGAATATAAATGAACCGCGGTATCGGCATGATGATCTTGTTCGAGATTAGCTATAGCACCCTTTGATTCTGCAATTAACCATCGCCTCTCACTGGGCTCCCTAAGCTCGAGTAAATTTTGTTTCCGTCTTTCACGATTATAGCGCTCCTTTCGTCGTTCTTGGCCTCTCAGTTCTTCGAGGTCTATTTCACGTTCTTCCGATATGGCAATTATTTGCGTGTCGGGCAGCGAAGATGAACTAATTTCGTCAAACCGCTGGCTATATCCCTGTACGCCACCAGGCGCTCCAATTCGAACCATATCAAAAAAGAAGTCTTCCGGCGCGTTATACTGTTGTGATCAGGTAAAAAAAATGGCTTGAGAGTTGAGGAAATACTACACGGAAAACGAAGAAACGAGATATCTCAATCTCTGATCCGATTGGGACATTAAGCACCTAAACAGGTTCTGGGCCAGCATTTTGTACTTTTCATTGCTTTTAATTCCTTTTTTTTTGTAGACTTTGTTTTAATAATTTATTTAATTATTTTTAAAGATAGATATAGATATATAGGGATGTGTGTGGGTGTATATATATATATATATATATAGTATGCTATTGTACATATAAATGCGTTCAGATGTTGGCAAATTGTTTTTTGTTATTTTTATTGGCTTCTTTTCCGATATTCTTATTCTTCATCGTCGGAGCAGCTACTACTCGAGCTGAAGGTATCTTCGATTGTGCTTTCATCGTCAATACCATTGTAGATCCAGAACTGGACAAAGATAAGGAAATCCAAACCCAGGGTGCCCACACTACCGGCCAACCAAGATGCGTTAACCATCAAGTACTTGGGGCTAGAGTCCCAGGAGAGAATGGAGATGACATAGGTTAAATTACCCAAACAGGCAAAGAGGAAGAATAAGAAGGAAATACCCTCACAGGATTGGCGCTTGAAGTTGAGTAAGATTTGGGGTAAACGGGAACCCAAATAAAGGAAGGCACATAACCAGCCAAAGAATTGACCTAAGGGATCTAAGATTAATTCATCATCGGGGGTACGCTCATTGGGGGCATCGGCCTTAACGGTAAAGTACCAACCGATAATACCGGACAAGAAGACCACAATGACCAAAATGAAGTTGTAAACGTAGGTTTTCCATTGCGGGATGGGGCGAGCAGGGGTCAAGAGACTCTCCGAGTCAACGGAGATTGTATCGTAGTTTTCATCTAAATTAGCTTCTAAGAGAGGGGTGGCGGGTGATAAATGACTGACGTCGACCTTTTGGTTGTTACGCTTGTTGTAAACAAAACACTGTATCACTAGTATGATATCGGCCAATGTGTAGTATACGGCCAAGATGACCATGGTGGGTAAGACGCCTTGTAAAATAGCGCCTAAAACGTTAAAGATATCACCGGCTAGCCATAAGACCACAAAGGTCATGGAGAGGCCATCAGCACTTTGACGACGGAACTAAAGAAGAAAGCAAAAAAGAGAAAATTGTTAGTATTCGTAGGGTATTATGCTGGGGGAGGGCATCACGCACGGCTTGGAACTTTAGCGGAAAAGAGAAATGGCAATGATGATGCTACCGCCCGAAACGGCCCACCTAAAGACAACTTACATTTTCGTAAAGCTGGGGCGTAAACACGATAATCCAACATGCGATAGAGATAGATCTAATGGCAAAGCCGGTGTTAGTATATCTTAGACAAAGGCGACCAGAGGCCAAGGGCTCCAACCCAACCCCACGAGGGGGCCACCGCGCACGACGGCGTCGGCGGGGGCGGGCAAAAAGGCACGTACCCAGTAATACCACTGATAGCGGCAGCGTCAAGCGTAATTGGAGGAGGAGGCGCAAACATGATGACAATGGGGCCCGGGATCAAGAGGAGACAGCCGGATCGAGTGGTCAAATGGCGATAATCGTAAGAATTTTTCAAAGTCTCCGGCGGTGGATGCGAAAAGCGTTGAAGCGTCCAGCGCGGAGGTGCGGCCGGGTAACTCGTCCTCTTGGCTGGGTTTCGCATTCTTGAGGCTCTTTTTGGTTTGATTTTTGGCCATTTTGGCACTTTTTGGCATTTTATTTTGGCAATTTTTGACGTTTTTCACTGCTCCGGACGTCTTGATTCGTTTTCTGAGATATATCTACACTTTGCCTGTCTCCTACGGTCCCCCCCCCACTGCCTTTAGTTCCCTCCCCCAGCCATTATGTCTCGCAGCGGTTTTCTGGAAGAAGTCGAGGATGTCGATATCGACATTGATAACATGGACTTTGATCCCGCGGAGTTTGATCCCCAAGGCCATCCGTTTTTAAAGTCGGCCAAGACGCCCTTTGGTGGCGTTCGTTCGCCCGACGAGGCTTTGTCCAACGAGGCTGCTTCGCCGGCGACTGTGACTACGACTGCTTCCTCAGTCCAGTCTACCCCTGCCTCTGAAAATATCCCCAAACCCAAGCCCACTATCCAGGAAGCCCTCCTGGGTAAAAGATTTGATGTCAATTCGCCCGATTTCGACGACAGCCTTATTAAAAACTGGCTTACCCTCTACCCTATCTACTTTGATATCAATAAATCACATGCCAATGGCCGTCTGGTATCCAAGGCTAATGCCATTGATAGTCCCCTGGCTAAGGGTATCGCCATTGCCTGTTTCTCATTAGGCTTACGTGTGGTCTTGGAAGGTGATAATTGCCATCCTAAGGATTGGTCCAACCCAGGCCGAGTACGTGTTATGTTGAGTCAAAAGAACGAAGCCGGTGAAATAATTTTTCAACATCCTACGATTAAGAATAAACGTCATTTACTCACTTTGGTCGGTAAACATATGGTAGCTAATCCTACCACGGCCAATTCAGTTTACTTTAACGAAAAGCATTCGGATTTTACTCTACAAAACCCTTATAAGAAATATGAAATGCCCCGGGGTAAGGCTTGGAATTTTAATCAATATTTACCCGTTTACAGTCCTGCCGTGGGGTTCAATGATAAGATGAAGCAAGATATGGAAGCCGCTGGTAAGCAACAAATGAATGCTACTATGCCTCAAATACCTCAAGTGCCTACCACTATTCCTAAGTTACCTAAAAAGGCGAAACAAGTGGTTAGAATGAAGCGATAATCGCTTTTAAATAGATATATAATGACCCAAAAAACCAATAGCCTAAATCTATCCTAATAAACATAATCCAACAATCCCATAAACCTAATCCAACAATCCAATAAACCTAATCCAATAATCCAATAAACGAGTAACCCAATAACCCCCCAAAATAACACACACACACACACATAACGCAGGCGTGTAGGCAAATTAGGTTTTTGACAGTTACAAAGGGGTTAAATTACCTCGCTTACAATACCCTCGGATATTTATATTTTTTATTATTTATATGTGGTTTAGTAGAGTCATTCTTAAAGTCAATCTTAAAGTCAATCTTAAAGTCAATCATAAAGTCAATCTTCTTTTTTCTTTTTCAAAAAAAAAAAAGGTTAAGCCTTGGGGGAGTATTGGGATCTGTAAGCTTCCATGGAGGCCAATTCTTCGGGGGAAAACTTATCACTAACGTAGGCAATGATACTGTCAAGGTTAACGATATTAATCACGGGCACACCAAAGGTAGATTCGACTACTTGGACGGCAGACTTATCGGAATCAACCGTGGTCTCTTGTCTATCCAACGCGATGATAACGCCGGCGGTGGTACCCTTAGCCGCGGCAATAATTTGAAAGGCTTCCTTAATGGCAGTACCGGCGGTAATAACATCATCGATAATTAAAACACGCTTACCTTCCATTGAGGCACCCACGATACTACCGCCTTCACCATGATCCTTCTTTTCCTTACGGTTAAAGGCGTATTCGATCTTATTCCACTTTTCACTGCCGCCTAATTCACTCAACTTGACCGCGGTGATGGCGGCAAGCGGAATACCCTTGTAAGCCGGGCCAAAGATAACGTCGAACTCGACGCCGGATTTGATAATGGCTTGGGCGTAGGCGGAGGCTAAAGTGGATAATAATTCACCGGTGTTGAATAAACCCAAGTTGAAAAAGTAAGGCGATTGACGGCCTGACTTGAGAGTGAAGGACCCGAACTTGAGCGCTTGAGACTTGAGGGCGAGATCGAGAATGTCTTGTTGGTAGGATTCCATTTTTAGTCTTGAATATAGTTTGTTTGGTCTGTCGGCCGTTGTTTGTTGTTGCTGTTTTAAGAAAAATAAAAAAAGAATACAGTAATTCAGGACAAGGAATAAATTGTACATAAATTTATATATTTTTCCGCTTGGCACCTACGGCTCAAAGGGCGGGTAAACTGTGGGGGGCGGATGGCTGCGATCTCGATCTCTCCAATATGAGAAACCATTAAATCGGGCAATTACGCCGAAGAAATAGACTAAACCGCACCATGTCTTATTCAATCACGAGGAAAATCGAGAATCTGTTGGATTCTATAACCTCGGACAGCTCGTTTGTGAAATATTCCGAGCGGGACGATGATACGCCGAGTAGTTTGGCCTCGGCCGCCACGCCTGAGAAGAACGCTGTGAGTCTAACTAGTAGTCCAATTTCAATTTCAAGTTCAGGTTCAAGCCCAAATCCCCCCGTAACGCCAAGGGCTACGGCGCTGACGCTGACACAGAGGTCTTCGCTAACCCCCTCGCCCGTGCGCAAATCGGTGGGTGTGTCCAAGACTCTCAATAAGCTATTATCCAAAAAGGCCAGTTCTCCTTTGAAGGTCTCGGGTCATTTACTAGGGGGTAGTCCTAAATTGGCGCGATCGCCCAGCGGTCGACTCCATCTAATTGACTTCTCCACACGAGGTAGTAGTGGTGGTGGTACCTTTGGAACGAACTCGGCTAAATCCAATGGCCATACCTATTCGGCGTGGTCGCGTGAGATGTTTCTCCAGCGATTAAGCACTTACCAGTATCGGAATTGGGATATCGATGCTACGGAATATGCCAACATCTCGGCTTTGGCATGTGCCCGACACGGATGGGTCGCAATTACGACCTCATCCTCGTCTAAGAATACCGTCCAGTGCGTTACTTGTAAACAAAGCTTTGTGTTAAATTTGGGTTATAGTGACGACCACCACCACCACCAAACCGACGACGAGGAAAATTCTGAAAATTCCATCCAATCGGTCATGGCTGACAAGTACCAGACTATGCTGACCACTGAACATCGTGATAATTGTCCGTGGAAGGATCATGCGTGTTCAGATTTAGATCAAATATATACATTGCCTATGATGAGCCTGCAGCAGGGTCAGGAGTTTCGTGTGAGATACCATAGTTTTGATAAAATCGACCCCAGTCTGCTGCAGATGGTCAATATTAGTCCTATTGGCCCGCCGGATTCAACCGATGCTGAGATTGTCAACCAGTTTCTCAGCAGAATTAAATTACAATCCAAAGATAATAATGAAAAGGATTCCAATGTGGAGGATAAAGTCTTGTTGTTATCGCTATTGGGTTGGTCGCTGGTGGTTGTGGGAAATGATAATAATAATAATAATTCTCCTACTACCGCCAACCAACATCAGCTCGTTGGATGTGGCTACTGTTTCCGTAAAGTGCTACTCGATACAAAGGGTGATCATAGCTTTGATTTAGTCGCGGAACATAGAGATTACTGTCCGTTTGTCTCACTTGGCCACGCTGATAACTACGGACGTAGGGAGATCGGTTGGCGTGCATTGTCCAAGTTGCTAACTTGTAATGATTCGGCTAATAATAGCCCCCTTGCCAAGGTGGTGCCATCTGATAATGATAATAATAATAATAAAAGTAATGATGATTCGCTCAATGACGATTTGGAACGCTCATTGAGACTGAAACGATTAAGTAAAGTTTACTTCAATAAGTAGTAGTAGTAGTAGACTTTTTTTACACGCAAAAACGATTTTTGTATATTAATAATAATAAATAAATAAACTAGAAAACTTTTCATTAATAATTCATCACATTCTTGATAGAATTATAAATGCGAGCCACATCGGGGAAAATGAATTTCTCAAAAATCAAGGGTATAGGAGTATCCCAACCGGTGACCCTAAGAATTGGGGCTTCTAAATTAAGAAAACACTCTTTAGTTAATTGAGCGGCTAATTCGGCACCAATGCCGTTATTTTTGGATGCTTCATGACATACAATAGCGCGACCTGTCTTGTTTACACTCTCCATTAGAGTTTCTTTATCCCAGGGTACAATAGTTCTCAAATCAATAATTTCACACGAGATACCGAATTCCTTTTCAGCGAGTTCAACGGCCCGTGAGATATGATATAATTGAGTACCGTATCCGATTATAGTCAAGTCGGAACCGGATTTGATGATCTCAGCTTTACCTATCGGGATTTCAAAATCGTCGATGGGCACATGCTCCTCGCTGGCTCGGTAAAGGATCTTTGGTTCTAAAAACAATACGGGATCCTTTGAACGAACCGCACTAAGCAAAAGGCCCTTAGCCTGGAAGGGTGAACGGGGGACTACGACGGTCAGGCCACTGGCGACATGAGCAAAGAAGGCCTCGGGACTCTGAGAATGATATAGTGCACCGTGACCTACACCACCGGTAGGCATGCGAATGGTCAATCCGCCTACATCGTATTGACCCGCTGAACGGTATCGGTACTTGGCGGCCTCATTAACAATTTGATCAAAGGCCGGGAAGACGTAATCGGCGAATTGGATCTCGGCAATTACCCTATGGCCCATGGCAGCGTACCCGATACTAAAGCCCACGATGGCCTGTTCACACAATGGGGTATTAAACACGCGGGCGTCACCAAATTCATCGTGCAGCCCCATGGTGCATCGGAAGACACCGCCAAACGCCACATCCTCCCCGAGGACAATAGAGGTTTCGTCGGTGTTTAATGCGATTCGCATGGCGTCGTTGACCGCTGAATATAAATTCATTGGTTTGGTAGCCGTGGTGGCCTCGGGGAGCCAGGGATTGGCGGCCAGTACTTGTTTAGTGGACGTGTGCAAGAACGGCGCATCACGGAATACGTGGGCGTTCGGGCTTGTATCCTCGGCTCCGGACCGCGCTGGACGCGCTGAGTGGAACCTGCACCGTTGGATTAATAGTGAATTAAACGGTGTGAGTCTTTGGCGTAGTCTGGCCGTGGTTTTAATCATGGTTTCTCGGTATCGTAACACTAGGGGCGGATCAAGGCGTTTAAAGTAAATGCTAAATGCTAGCCTGAGAAGAGGGGGAGAGGGGGCTAACGCGGGAGAGGGTGAGAATAAGTGCAGTTCCAAAGGGAATATATATATACACGGGTATATATGAACTATTCGGGTTCAAATTGAGGGAGAATGGTAGTGGCGGTAGAAAAGAGTGAGATAACTGAGGCAAATCACGGCTATATATACACATACAGCCTTGGAGCCGTGTTCCCCACAGATGTTACAGGCTCTGCGCCCGATTGCTGCATCGGCGATGCCCTGCGCCGCTTCGGCTGATTTGTCTCATTTTATCTAATTTGTCTAATTTCGGCCGGTTTTGGCTGATTTTGGCTGATTTTTCTGCCAGATTGCCCGATTTTGACTCTTCTTTTTTGGCATTTTTTGTTATAAACAATGATATATCTATGGGGGTAGTTTATTAGCTATTATTTACTGTTTATGCACCCGCAATGGGGTGACTGGCTCGCCTTCGTAAGCGGCGGCTAATGGTATCAAGTAGTCTGGGAGATTAGTTGAGTAGTATAGCGCCAAGAAGTGAGACAAGTTATAAATAAGGAAAGAAGGAAATTTTAGTAAAAGGAAAGAGAAAGAAGAGAAGATAAAAGAAGATAAGAAAAGAGAGAAAGAAGAGAGAAAGAAGAGAGAAGAGAAGAAAAGAAAAAGGGGCAGATATAATAGAGGCAAAAAGATGATAAATAATTATCATAATCGGTCAACAATTCCTCAGATTAAATCTAACCTTCCAGAAGGCCAATAATTTTAATTTTTCTGATTTGTTTTAATTTTCCAGATTTGTTTTATTTTGAGTTTTGAATTTTTGAATTTTGAATTTTGAATTTTGAATTTTGAATTTTTTTAAGACTTTTCAGTCTTTTGTGATTTTTTTACTCCAATTCTAAATCACCTACCACGGCATCGTCATCATCATAACGATTACTACCCTCGTTATCGGAATAAGTAGTTAAATCATATTCATCATCACCCTCTTCGTCGTATAAACCATTAATACTCATTCTACGACGACGGGATGGGTCATAAATATTAGATTTCTTCTTCTTGACCCGATTCAACGAGTCATTACTTTCATAAGCGTAATTACCATTACTGGCATGATGATGATGATGATGATGATGTGATCTTGTATTTCCATCGTTATCATCATCATCATTATTATTATTTCTGTAAGCCACACGAGTATCACCATCATGATCAAGCGTATCATTATCATCATCATTATCGTCTTCATCGGGCGAGGTACGCGGTGAATGATAATTGATCATGGCTGAACCATAATGTAAACGGGTAGCCTTGACACTCATATAACAAACTCTTTTCCGGCGTTTATTAAAGAAAAACCACATCATTGACCATAGGGATCCCGGTTCATGGGTTAAACTACTAGATGACGGTGTTAAAGAATAAATATGACTATCCTTTAAATCCATATGATTATCTAAACATTCCCATAATTGCGGGGGCACCGGCATACCTAAACCAAATACGGTATTATTGAATCGACTCATAACAGAGGATAAGGAATATTCGCGTTTGAAATCGGTGGGTTGTAATGAAGAGAAATCATGATCGGGATGCGAGGCATTAAGGGTAGAAATGATATAAGCATAGGCCTTACGTGATGCCGATTGATCCAGGGGACCAAACGGGGACGGGGAGATGGATAAATTGGAGTTGACCGAAGATGAATAAGACGATTTAGGTGAAGTACGGGCCGTTTGATAGGGCATACTATTATCAAACGATTTGAATGGTGTCATTACCACTGATATCGGAGGAGGGGGCGGCGGGGACATGAGGGTAGAAAAGTGAGTCCCGTGAGGTTGGGTATAAGATGAGGCACTAGTATTAGTGGAAGTATTACTTTCACGCCTTGTCATTAGCGGACTAGGGTTGTTGGGCAATGAAGCCAAAGCATCTGTGGTAGTACTAGGTATCGTTGTTGTGGTTGTTGTTGCTGTTGAATGGCGGTCGGATGCCGAGGGAATTACACTGGGAGCTAAGAAATCATGAGGATGATGATTTATAGCCGATTGATCCCGATCGCGATCCTGGAAATGTTGGTAATAATTAAGCGAATCTTGATGCTGGGTAGCCAATTGCTTATCCAGAGTCTTGTACAGTTTCTTATCGGTACCGGCGGCTTTGGTGGTGTACAAATCAATGGTGTGGGTAATATGACAGTCGGGGGTGTCAAAACATAGGGCGGCAGCTAATTGCTCCAAATCGGGGGTGTCAACATACTGGCAAAAGTTAGCATAAACGATGGGGGAAAAAAAAAAGAAGACAAGAATATAAATATATATATATATATATACATATATATGTTTGTGTGTAAATATGCCTGGTTGCCAACCTCGGTTCCGGGCCCATCGGCGGAACTCGCGATCCAACCGAATAAAGCGAGGGCGATGCAATATGATAACGCGTGGACCGGGCGATAAGCAACCAGGACAGACTCCACGGCGGCCACGGGCGCAAATGAGCGAGCCCGCGCGAGCCGAGGCCAGCAGAACCAACAAGCCAACGTCAAACGTACCTTCATGGGGGTCTCGGGGGGCCAGACGATACACGCTGGGGGGTTGAGAAAGCTGAGAGAGCTGAGGACCGAGAGCTGAGAGCTGAGCGCTGAGCGCTGAGAGAGCGTTTGGCGAGCCCGTGGCTCCGGTTACCCGCCCGTGAGTCCAGCCACTATATAGTGGCATTTCAGGGCTGCTGACGTGATACTATGTCCCGCTGGGACCAACTATTTGGCACGCGTCGTGGGAGGTTTGGCTATCGCGAGAGTTTGGCGTGCCGGGACTGCAGTTTTGGCGCATTTTTGGCGCATTTTTGGCGCATTTATTGGTGTTTTCGTCGCTGGATCGTGGTCTTGTGGTCTGTGTATAGTGGTGGTTTTTGCGTTCTGCCTTTTGTTTGGTGCTTGGTTTCTTGGTTGTGCACTCTTGAAAGTCTTGAAATCCCCCGTGTTTGTTCGTTGCTTTCCCCGTCTTTTTTACTCGCTACGGCGCTGCTCTAGCCTCGGCGCCCTTCATAACATATATATATATCCACTCCTTTCTCTCTCTCTCTCCCTCGACTATAAATGAGTGTAGTGGATGAAACCATCGAGCTGCTGCGTCAGTGTAAATTTGTGCCCGAACCGATGGTTCGCCAATTATGCTACAAGGCGCAGGAAATCTTAGTCGAAGAATCCAATCTTCAACTAGTCGATACCCCGGTTACCATCTGTGGGGATATCCATGGTCAATTTCATGATCTATTAACCCTATTCTCCGTAGGCGGTGAATGTCCTATGGTTAATTATCTCTTTTTGGGCGATTTCGTCGATCGTGGCTTCTATTCCCTGGAATCATTTCTATTGCTTATTAGTCTAAAGGTAAGGTACCCTGATCGCATCACCCTTATTCGTGGTAATCATGAATCACGTCAAATTACCACGGTTTATGGCTTTTATGATGAATGTCTACGTAAATATGGTTCAGCCTCCGTTTGGCGAATGTGTTGTGGCGTATTTGATTATTTATCGCTGGCGGCCCTAGTAGGCGGTCCAGGTGGGGTGTTTTGCGTTCACGGTGGTTTGAGTCCGTCTATTGATAAATTTGACCAAATAAGACTTATCGATCGTAAACAAGAAGTGCCCCATGATGGGCCCATGTGTGATTTACTATGGTCTGACCCCGATGAATCCCTGGATGATCCCTCTATAAGTCCATCTTCTACGGCAACCCTATCTTCCTCACTGGATAAATCTTCATCGCTATTGGTAGATTCATCCGATGGTCTCGATAACAATTTTAATAATAATAATAGCAACAACAGCAACAACAATAATAATAATAATCTAGGTTGGGGAATATCGCCTCGTGGCGCTGGTTTCTTATTCGGTCCTAACCCGGTCTACCGATTTAATCATCTTAACGATACATCGCTCATCGCACGAGCTCACCAATTGGTTATGGAAGGTTATAAAGAAATGTTTAATAATTCCTTAGTAACCGTTTGGAGTGCCCCTAATTACTGTTACCGTTGTGGTAACGTGGCCGCTATACTTCAAATTGATGATAACCTGCAGCGCAAATATACGGTATTTGAAGCTAAGGAAAATAATGAAGAGGTCGAAAATGCCCTCAATGGTCGATTTTATGGTGAATATAATAATCGGGCTATGCTTATGAAACGACCCGTGGCTGAATATTTCCTCTAATTAGAGGTTGCCCGCTGGTTTTCGTGGTTCTTGCCCTCCTTTTTTTTCTTTTAATGCCTTCTAATGTTGTATTATAGTTCTTTTTTATCATTATTTAAAAATAAATAATAAATAATGATGTTTTCTTATATTAGTATCTATCTTTTTAATTAATTTTTATTTCAGTTTTGAAAAGTACTCGTTTACTATTTTCTTAAAAACAAATAAATAAATTAAAAGTCCTTACGGTTGTTTTTCTTTTATTATTTTAAATAAATATGGGTTATAACTTAAACAGAAGCACCAGAGATGAAGAACCACTTGTCAATGGATTGATCAATGGGGGCAGGAGCCAAGTGTTCACCAGCGGGCACTTCAACGGCAGTAGCAGAAGATAAGGTAGTGTTGGCAAGGGAAATTCCCTTGTCATCAGAGGCCTTACCTTCAATAAGAGTCTTCCAAGCATCGTTACATTCTCTGATAACATCGAGAGCGTACTTCTTGTTCTTACATTCACCAGAGAAAGCGAATTGGTTTTCGGGCTTTCCGTCAGGGATCTTGTAAATTCTGAACCATTCATTGGTGGCTCTGAGGAGACCGGGTAAGTGTCTTTCAACATCTTCAATGTCGTTAAGCTTAGAGGCAAGGGGATCCTTGACGTCAATGGCAATGATCTTCCAATCGGTTTCACCTTCATCTAAGAGGGCCATAACACCCAAAACCTTAACTTGCTTGACTTGACCGACGGTACCAACGGTTTCACCAATTTCGCAAACATCAAGGGGATCGTTATCACCCTTGGCCTTAGTTTCGGGGTGGGAAACGTTAGGATCTTCCCAAGTTTGGGGGAAGGCACCGTAATTGTGAATGTAACCGTGGTGGGGGAAACAGTTACGGACAAATCTCAACTTACCCTTCTTGGTATCTTGAAGAATGGGGTTAAGGGTTTCTTCCTTGGAGATTTCCAACTTGGCGTTAGTCCAACGGGGCACTTCAACGACCATGTTCAAGATGGTTTGTTCTTCATTGGCGTAAAGAGGGATATCGTGGAAGGGGGACACGGGCTTACCGTCTTGTTCGATGAAGACACGGTGTTCAAGGGTGTTGGGGGCACCAATGACACGGGCAGAGTACACGGGAGAGGACATGGTGTTGTTGGGTGAAAGTTGACGTTCAAGTTGACTCAATCTGGCAGACATAAGAGAGAGAGGAAGTGAGGAAGGGGAAGAGAATGGATTCCGTGGGCTGGAGGGCTCGTAGGCTTCCGTAGAAGCGTGGACCCTGATGCGACCCAACACGCGCGGAGGCCCATCATGGCTTAATAAAACGTGACGGCACCGCGTATATTTCAGCACTCGCGGCGCACAACCTGTTGGCGCGCGGGGATAACCTGGTGGGCGCCGTGACATGGCGGGGCCTCGGCTCACTTATATCGAGTGATGAAATTATATATATCTATGATATATTACATATATATATATAATACTTATCTATCTACTCCTCGTCCCAGAACCCCTTGATGTCGGCCTCCGTTACCACCTTGCCCTCTTCCGCAAACGGCCGGAGGAATCCACGCAGCCGTTCTCGCAAGAGATTGTACGCCCGGATGCTCTCGAGACTCTGTTCGCGCGGCATGGCCTCGAGGGCACTGGCGCCCGCTTCCAGAACGGAGGAGTTGGCGTCAGTGTCCTCTGGAGGTTGATAAATAGCATCCGGGGTTATTAAAAACTCGTATTTGGTCAAGAAGCGGTCTAAGGCCGTATCTTGGCCCCTCAGTCGGCCGAGCGGCTCACTAAACCCAGAAACCAAAAATAGCGAGAATGAATGGTCTCTTATAGAACTTTCTGGCTTAGATTTTCCTTCCGTAGATGTCTCATCTCCATTGATATCTTCTTCAATTGTATCAAGATTGTCCAATTTAAGCTTCTTATTACCACTATCCCGTGTAGTCTCGGTGTCGCGGTGTCGCTTCAAATTAGCAGTATCCGTCCATAGACCTTTACTTTGTAGCCATTGTCTTCGGTCGTCAAGATCACTCGATTCCCTATGTACTACACCAGGGAATGCCACATTTTTCAGCCCCGACCAGCGGCCTAAAACTGCCTTGTTCTTATCCACACATTTCCAACAGATAAAGATATCAAACTCCGACGGTTTAGGTAGCCCCTCGATAGTATCATCATCTTCTTCTTCGGAATCTTCTTCGGGATCTTCTTCTTCTTCAGCATCTGATACCTTGACTTCTTCTTTTACTTTTTCCTTGGCAATTTCTTGTTCTTCCAAAATCTCCTCAGGTGCCTTAACGGAACCACACGCGGCTGATTCTAGTATATCGTACATGTTAACACCTTCTTCATACACATTAGCCGTGGGTTCTAAGCTAGCCTTTATACCACGTTGTAAACCCTGATCCACACTACCCACCGGCAATCCCAAAATACACTCTTCATGATACCAGTCCTCGCCACAGGCATCGCCTAGCGCACATTGGTACATGGTTCCTGACTCATTTTCAACATCATACACGCGGTCGCAATGGCAAAACCGGCCAGCAAAATTATGATCGTATTTATTATCAGATTCTGCTGGGTCTAAAGCATCAAAATTTTGTCGAATATTACACCCTCCATTGGCTGGCATTCGCGTAGTACCACAATCACAAGTAAAATCTCGTTTAACGAAAAGTTCAACTAAATCGTGTGAGGAATGGCATTGAATGCTACAGGAATAACAAATACCGGATAAAAAGGTCGATCTATCCTCTTTGAGTGGGTTATGATTCTTGAATGATTTCTCCTGGCACGTCAAACACGCATACACTTGTTGTCGAAGTGGGCCATCAATGTATGTACAATGATTCGGATCATATGGCATAGCTGCCGCAGCATCTCGTTCTCTAAATAAAACCAAGCAAATTTATTAGTTAGCCAAGATTACATCGAGTAGTAAATAATTTACACTCATTAAAATACTATTATTATACTCACAGAAGCGTCTGCTCTTCGATATAATCCAGCGCCGTTATGGACATATTTTGGTCTATATCATCTGTCTTCCCCACAGTGATATCCTTTTTGGTTTCAATTGTCATGATTCCTTATATCTTAAGAAAGTTTCTCGTTTTATTAGATTGTTGTTGATTCAATAATAGAAAAAGATGCAACTCCTTGCTCCTGCTCTAAATTTAATGGTTATCAACACTGATTCACAGATAGATAATCTATCTGCAGAGTGTCTCTCAGTTCGATGTTAATACTGCTTGGGACTTTCGGACGGTGTCTTACCCACAATAAATTCGTGTTTTTTTATCATTGTATTTTTATCATTGTATTGTGTGCTAGCTTTATTGGACTTGAGCTTTGTTCAAATCTCCCCTAACTGATAAAAAAATAATTTAATTCATCATTATTTGTAATTCTGTATTTCTTCTTTTTTTAATACTTTTTCCTTTTTCTTTTGGTTTATTTTCCCCAATCTAATCTATAAAATCAACAGATGTACTTTATGTTTGAATTTAAAATTAATTTATTTAATAAATATTGAAAAATACAAAAACTCCATAATCTGAAATCAACATCAGAACTCACAACTAAGAAAAATAAATATTACGGGTGAGCAGCATCAATCTTTTCGAATTCTTTCTTCCATACCTTTGCCGCCTTCTTCTTGTCCAACTCACTGAATACTATATCGAAAACTTCATCGTATTTGGATACCGGAAGGGGTTCTAAACCTTTCTTTACAGTGGAGGTGATTTCTTCCCAATCGGCCCAGTTCTCTTGTGGGAAAATAATGGTTTGGGCTCCACAGCGTTTTGCGGCAATAGCCTTTTCCTTCAACCCACCAATACGCAAAACCTTACCCGTTAGAGTAAGTTCCCCGGTCATAGCAAGCGTTGTAGCCACCGGATGGTTGAGGGCCAAAGAAAGTAAGCTTGAAGCCATAGTTATACCAGCTGAGGGTCCGTCCTTTGGTATACCACCTTGGGGGAAATGTAAATGTACCATGGCTCGTTCGAAGAACCTGTTTTCGGGGAAATTCTTGGCCATATACATCTTAGCAAATGAGTAACCCAATGAGGATGACTCTTCCATTATTTTGCCAATTTGTCCTGTGGCCTTGAATTTTGCCTTAGAGTGACTATTTAGAGCTTGTTCAGTTACCGATTCAACGTAAACTGGCATTCCTCCATTTTCAGTCCATCCTAAACCTAAAACAATTCCCGGGGGTGCATCTTCAAACATTCGCTCAGAAATATAAGGTACAGGGCCAAGATACTTGCGTAACCCTCGTTCAGTAATATGAATTGGCTTTACTGTTTCGGGGATTTTCAAGGGTTCAAATTCGTCAGCTGACAAGGTTTCCGTCTCTCGTTTCCCTTGATTTTCACGAGCCATTTTACCTTCTAAAGGCGATTCAATCTCAGTAACTAAATTGAAAGCAATTTTTCTAAAGATTTTGTCAATAAGTTTTTGGAGATTACGCACTCCGTTTTCTCGACAATACCCTTTAATTAATTCCTCCAAAGCCCGTTTACCAATACTAACATTAAATTTGTCCAAACCATTTAACTTTTTGGAAGTAGGAATCAAATAGTTCTCAGCAATTACCATCTTCTCTTCATTAACATAGCCAGAAATATTAATTACTTCCATACGATCAAGTAATGGCGGGGGAATTGTATGCAGAACATTAGCAGTACATACAAAAAACGCTTTCGAAATATCCAATGCAACATCTAAATAATGATCCATGAATTTATCATTCTGTTCGGGGTCGAAAATTTCTAGTAAACACGAAGCAGGATCACCACGATGAGATTTAGACAGTTTATCTATCTCATCGATAAGGATCATAGGGTTCATGGTTCCTGATTTCTTAAAACATTGCACAATCTTACCTGGCAATGCACCAACATAAGTTCGACGATGTCCCTTAAGCTCAGATATATCATCCATACCACCTACACTGAATCTGGCGAATTTTCGATTCAGCGCTGATGAAATAGATTTTGCAATAGATGTTTTGCCAACCCCAGGCGGTCCCACTAAACACAAAATTTTACCTTCAATTTCACCTCTGAGCTTTGCAATGGCAATGAACTCTAAAATTCGATCTTTGACATCCTTCATCCCATAGTGATCTTTATCTAACTCACTTTTAGCCTTTGAAATATTGAACTGCTCCTTGGAATAATTACCCCAAGGGATTGAAGTTATCATATCAACATAATTACGAGAGATACCGTACTCTGCTGAACTACCCTCCAAACTCTCCATTTTGGATATTTCATCATCGAATACTTCTTGCACTTCTTGGGGCATTTGAAGAACCTTAGCCCGTGCTCGCATCTTTTCCAAAAACACATTCTTAGTATCGGCGTTTAAACCTAATTCCTTTTGAATATACTTTAATTGCTCATGAAGCCGGTATTCATAATTCCTCCTCCCCATCTTGGCATCGGTCATTTCTTCGGCTTTTTGTAACATAATTTCAAAATCATACGTACTTTTAAGAATACTATGTGCCTTTCGCAGACTGCTTTCCATATCCGATGACTTCAAAATATCTTGTAGTTCTTCTGGTTCAGCTTTGGTTACTGAAGCGGCGATATTAATCAATTGCTCTGGATCATCTTCCAGCGCTAAATTTACATTAGACGAGGAGCTAGCATTGGCCAAAAACATTCGAAGAGCTGAAACTTTAAGAGCAAGTTGATCTAGGATTTTTTTAATATCAGCGGAGTAATAACTAATAAAATCCTGTTTTAAATCAAACGGTTCATAATGGAAATCTTTCGAAATGACAACTGGAACACGATATGATTTTAGAAATGAAGTAGGACAATCTGGATCATCAAGAGGATTCGACTCCTCAGAGCTAAATTCTGATTGATTTCCATTCTCATTTTCATTTTCATAAGATGAGGCTTTCACTTTATCCTTCTCTCCCGAAGCGGATTTACCTCTGTGGAGGGATTCCAAAGGGTCCTTACCATAAAGTTCAGCCTTGACAGTTTCTTCACTTTCCGTTGGCCATTCCTTAGCTAGGCCCTTCTGGGAAGTAGTTAAAGGGTCACCCATGTATAAATCGGCTTGAACATCTTGCTCACTTTCAGTTCTTCCCACACTTACTTTAGATTGTCCTTTCATAGTAGAGTCAAGAGGATCACGCATATATAAATCAGCTTGAACATCTTGCTCACTTTCAGTTCTTCCCACACTTACTTTGGATTGCCCTTTCATAGTAGAGTCAAGAGGATCAGCTTCAAAAAGCTCAGAATAAAGAATCTCTTCACTGGCTGTGGGGTCACGACCTTTAAAAAAGGTATTACTATCTACCATTACAGATTCCGACTCTGAATTGACGCTCTTTGAAACTTTGGAATCCAAAATTGAGTTGACAATGATCTCACCACTATCAAGTTGAGACGAGCCATCGGTAGATGTATTCTTCTTGTAATGCAAGAGGCTATTTTCACTCAATTCTGATTTTACCACCTCCTCACTTTCAGTTGGCCAATATTTAGATTGCCCTTTTTTTGTTGAGCTTAGTGGATCTTTTTCATATAATTCAGAATAAACATCTTCCTCGCTTTCAGTGGGTTCTCGTTGATAAGTAACCTTTTTCTCAATCACTTTCCTGATTGTATCTAAAGGATCTTTCTCGTAAAGTTCAGCTTTAACTGTTTCTTCACTTTCAGTTGGCCAATATTTAGATTGTCCTTTCTTTGTTGAGCTTAGTGGTTCATTTTCGTAGAGTTCAGAATGGACATATTCCTCGCTTTCAGTGGGTTCTCGTTGATAAGTAACCTTTTTCTCAATCACTTTCCTGATTGTATCTAAAGGATCTTTCTCGTAAAGTTCAGCTTTAACTGTTTCCTCACTTTCAGTTGGCCAATATTTAGATTGTCCTTTCTTTGCTGAACTTAGTGGATCATTTTCATAGAGTTCAGAATAAACATCTTCCTCGCTTTCAGTGGGTTCTCGTTGATAAGTAACCTTTTTCTCAATCACTTTCCTGATTGTATCTAAAGGATCTTTCTCGTAAAGTTCAGCTTTAACTGTTTCTTCACTTTCAGTGGGCCAATATTTAGATTGCCCTTTCTTTGTTGAACTTAATGGATCTTTTTCATAAATTTCAGCTTTAACTGTTTCTTCACTTTCAGTTGGCCAATATTTAGATTGCCCTTTCTTTGTTGAACTTAGTGGATCTTTTTCATAGAGTTCAGAATAAACATCTTCCTCGCTTTCAGTGGGTTCCCGTTGATAATTCGCTTTTTCCTTACTCACTTTCCTGCTTGCATCTAAAGGATCTTTCTCGTAAAGTTCAGCTTTAACTGTTTCTTCACTTTCAGTTAGCCGATATTTAGATTGTCCTTTCTTCGTTGAGCTTAGTGGATCTTTTTCATATAATTCAGAATGGACATGTTCCTCGCTTTCAGTGGGCTCGGTGTTATTCCTTATTTTCCCAATAGCTTCCAAAGGATCAACATCATAGATATCCGAATGAACGTCTTCCTGACCGACCTCCTCCTCCTCTGGATTTCGCTTGCTTAGGTCCTGTGAACGCGATTGTTTTCGTTTATATCCCTCATCCGTAATATCAAAGTTTTCCTCATTTTCATACTCTTCGACTTCGGACTTGAGGTACTCATTTTGAGGAGCATTCATGTCATCCTTTAGGGCTGCAGTGGATCCACCACCACCGGGAGTGAAATGAGAGGTTTCCTCATCTTGACCTTGTTTGTTCTCCAGAGATACAAAACTCATACTGTCGGCCGGCTTGAAATCCGTGACCTTAATGCGATTATGTGCATAAACCACCGCTGTGCAAGTTTGTTGATTGGGGCTGTCACCGGCGTTTTTGTACATTCCCACAAGCTGGCAAAAAGTGCCCACTTGATGTATTTCATCAATACTATTAAAGGTATTGGATTCAATGGAGGTATCGGTACGCAAAAAGACAGCAATGAAACCTTGCCGTTTGGCAATACTTTCGTTCATCCCACGAATCAACTCTGAATTGTTAATTCGGATTAAGCTGATATGACCTATATGTAATTGAGTTAGTTACCGTCCAATACATAGAAAAAAAGAAAGATATATAGACATACCTGGAAATATGGGTCGACGGTTCACTGCAATGGCAATAACAGGTGGCCGATAGGGCCATTTTGGGCTCGATGGTGAATGGGGCTTCCCTCCATCACCACTTGTGCCCGTAGATGAGAAATCTGAGGCGTTAGCATTCGTCTTAGTAGACCCAGCACTAGCTGAACCTCTCATTACTCTTGATTTAATGGATCGATTAGGTTTTTGGTTAGCTCGTGAATTCTCACTAGCCTCCGATTTATAACCCAACGGAGTTAGACGAGCCGTTTCAGTGAACACGGTACTTGAAAGATCAGAATGCGTGAGATCATAATGCTTGGGAATAATGGAATAAGGATTATCACCTTTAATTGGATTGAACCTGTTTCGTAATAAACTAGGACATTCAGGTCCAACTAGAGGCGGTTTGCCTAAAAATCCCAGCTTCTTTAGGATATCAGGGGTAGGTAAATTCTCCTCAGCAAGTTTCTGGAAGGAATTGAACCGCGAATTATCACCATTTTCCGGCGCAGCGGTGCTGAACTTGAAAATAGAGGGTAAACCCCGAGTATTATGAGCACAATTCCATAAATTAAGTGAAATTCTGTGCCTTAGCGTCGAGGCTAAGGTGAGTTTACCACTGGCTCGTATCATGGTTTGCCAAGGCGAAGTGAGGTTTTGTAGCTAAATGGGCCCACGGTTTCGTGTCGTAAAGAGAAAAGGAATCAGAGAAGATCAAGCGTATAAAGGAAACAGATATAATAAGAGCCAATCCACAGATTTAGTCAGCATTAAAACCCCTTTATATTTTAATTGAGCCATCAACGAAGGTTTTGGCGGCTTTATAGTGATTTGTATTCAGCAATCAGAGCAAATGTGTCAAAATTTACCCGGATGACGTCAGTTGGATCGGCCTAATCTGTCAAGCGCACATGCAGCGTTGGCTAATCTTTGCAAGCTGGAGAACGGGCTCGAAGGTTAATATATATTTATATATATATATATATATATTAGTAAACCAGCAATCAACAATCTCAATTACCTCTTTCTTCTGCTAATGTCAATTGCTATGGAGCCGGCAACAACGGCCAAGGTTATTTTACATACCACCAAGGGCCCTATCGAGCTAGAGCTCTGGGCCAAGGAAGTTCCATTAGCGTGCCGTAACTTTATTCAGCTATGTCAAGAGGGTTATTACGATGGTGTGAAGTTCCATCGCATGGTTAAGGATTTCATTGTTCAGTCCGGCGATCCTACAGGCACAGGTCACGGTGGCGAGGCCATTTACCCCGAGGGGAGATTCGAGAACGAATTTCATACCCGGCTACGATTTAATAGAAGAGGCCTCCTGGGCTGTGCCAGTATGATGGATGATGATAATATACCTATGGCCAATGGTGAGCTACGGAGACGTAAAGCCTCAGATAAGGTTAACGGATCTCAATTTTTTATCACCCTGGCTGCGGCATCGGAACTGACCAATAAATCTACCCTTTTCGGTAAAGTCGTGGGCGATACAATCTTCAACGTCACCAAAATTGGTGAGGGTGAAACTGACAATAATGACCGTCCCATATACCCTGCCACTATTACACGTACCGAAGTTGTGACGCCATATTTTGAAGATATTGTGCCTCGGGCTAAGAAGTCACTGCTATCATCCGCCGATAAGGAAAAGCTATCCAAAAAGATGAAACGAAAGATAGTCAAGCTTTCATTCGATGACGATGAGGAAAATAACGAAGAAGATGGAATCAATATTAAACCCGTACTTACCAAGAAAAATTTGAATAAGATAAAGCTTTCCTCTAATGTTATTGATTTAGGGGCTATCAAGGAGTCAAATCAAACTACCTTGACGCCTAAAATTGAAAAAGTACTGACTAAGGAACCCAGTCTTGAGAAAGAGCCTGATATGATTCCTAGTTTGAAACTTGAATCATTATTGGGGAAGAAGAAACAGGAAAAGCCCGAATCTGAACGCTTGAAGGACGAATTTGAACAGCTCAAATCATCAATGAAACGAGATTTTGATGCGCGCATAGATACAAAGGATGTAGAGACAAAATCCATTAAACCTGAATCTGCCGTTTCTCAAGAACGTAAGAAATACACTAAGAACTCTGAACGTGTTCTATCGACAAATAAGAAGGAAGATCGGGAACTTCAAACATTGAAAATGTTAAGTAAGTTCAAGTCTAAACTCTCATCCATATCGAAGCCAAATGGCAACCAAAAGAATGAATCTATGGCCAATTCACAATCTGCCCCTACACCTAAGAAGAAAAAGATTAAGCTATCTGACTTAAATTCGGACGATGAACTTCCCAGTGATTATAATTCGGACGATTATGAAATTGAGAGTGATGATGACGACAACGAGAGTACTAACGTGAAGGATACTGAGACTTTCATGTCACATAAGTTTGAATTTGACCACACCAAGTCGCATCTTTTAAACGAAGATACGTTAATGACAATCGACACTAGAGAGCAACGTGATAATATCAGACGTAAACTGGACGATAGATATACTCAGCGTGATCCCGATAGTTTGATGAAACCTCGGGGTGAAACTACTCGAAAATAATAATTCAATATCGGGTCCAACAGGCATGACCCAATTTTATACCGTGTACAATAAACTAACCCGCCAAGGGTATTAATTTTGTTAATTTAGGTTACTAAATAACTTGTAATAATATAATCATATTTTCTTTTTTTGAATGAGGAAAACTAATTTTTAGTTTTATTTTAATTTATAAATATATCTCAAGAAAAATTATAACGTTTTTAGAGATAAGGCAGACTTCATCATTACGTTATTGCAGAAGTCCTTCAGACTTTATATACCGAAAATATTAAATACACGTTAGAAGACGAATAACAAAGATCATCACAAACCATGCAAGAAAGAGAAATATTAAGGAAAGAAGGAAAAACAAAACATGGGGAATACATACTCTGGCCCGTTCTGCCACCATTGGAGAACTAAGTCTAGTTTGCGACTTTTCCATGAACTTTGAAACTTGGGTTTTTGACGGTGGGCCTTCGCTCCCCCGTCTACCGAGCAAGCGTCTTTTGGACCTCGTATTTGTGCTAGTCGACAATAAACCCGGTACCGGTGTAGATGAGACTGTATTTGAGAGTGAACCGGCACCTGTAGGTGAACTAGTAGTACTCACATTTGAGCCATAATTTAACCTAATTAAAAAAGTATTAGAAACCTAGCCATTTATAAAACTGCTGTTTTAAGCGCCATTTCTTTTTCATTCTTTTTTATTATTGTTTATGTTATGTTATCATTTTGGTTGTTCTTTTTTCATTTGTTTTCATTTATTGTTCATTTAGTAGTTTCTCATTCATAAATCCAATTGTTTTGCTTGGTTTCAAATCAGTTTCAAATGATTTGTTCTGGTTTCCTTTTTTAATTTTTTTGAATTCTTTCTTTTTTTCGATTTCAGAAGAAGAAAAAGATCCATGTCATTAAAAGTAACACATAACTTACCCTTTATTTCGTCCGGTTCTGCCACCTAGGCAACGTTCGATATGGGCCGCAAACCGTGAACCAGCGATTTTTCGAGCACAATTAACACATTCAAAATAGCGTACCTCTGTAGATTTTTCCTTGCCGTAAATATCTCTATTAGGAACCTGAAAAAAATTGATGCGCCCATTAACTTCGGAGTTAGCTTTTATACTACCTCTACCCTTCACCGTCACCGGTAGATTATCTGTCGTAGCCGGGGCAGCCTTGCCGTACAGCTGACGTAGCTGTTTCTCTTCGACCAAGCATTCAACGGCAATCTCGGTGGTCAAAGAATTTAGTAAATCTTCTAAAATCATAACACTCTTTGAGCAAACATAAACGTTAATATTCATTCTATAGCAGCAGTCTGCACAATAAAGGCAATGGTAAGCACACTACTAACCAGATTTCCTATCGTTAAGTTACCAGAGCTATGAGCCGGTAATGTCTTTCCTCCGCTTGTCATGTTTCTTATGTAGAATCACCAATTAGTATAATAATTAGATAATAATAGTAATGATAATAATGATAATGTAAAGCAATAATAATAATAATAATAATAATAATAATAATAATAATAATAATAATAATATTAATATTAATAATTGGCAGCGATTGGCATCTGAGACAGGTCCACCGTCGGTTTCCTACTTATTTATATTGGGATCGTTGCTTTTCACAGCTGGCGTTGGGAGGTTTGATTTTTTTGTGATCTCGATTCGAGTTAGCGATTAATTAGCCTGTGGCCAGCTAATAAATCAACCAAAACACACGGAAACAATGGCCATAGGCGAAGAAATAAACGAGGAGGACAATATCCGAAACGTCCAAGAGACTGAGATTGATCTCAGTGATGAACAACAAGATTGGCGGTTTTTAGCTGCCTTATCTGGGTAAGTGTAGTGGTTTTTAGACGTTGGATTATATAAGTGATCTCTAGATCATCCATCAGCTATCAAATCTTTTTCTTTTCCTGATCTTTACTAACTATGTGGAAATATATGCAGCGGTAATAACAACACTTTACCCAAACGAGGTGAAAAGGATTTCGAGCCTGATGGGACTGGTGTTCAAGATACAATTCTTACCGAGAGCAGGAATGCGATGTTCGAGGCCCTTAGCGGCGAACGTAAGCATTCAGGTAAAAATCATATTAAGGCCATTTGGTTTCCCGAGTTTGAACAGGCTATGGTGGATGTAGCGCGTGGACCTCATTTTAAATCCATCGGTAGAGCTGATTCGAAGGGTAAGGTCTGGTTACAACCTGAAGAAATCATGTATTTACTGGATCGTGGTTCCATGGAATGTTGGTGGCCAGAGGGAGTCCCCATGTCCTTACAGGCTACCTATGCTACCTGTATTAATGCACTAGGTGGTATTGAAAAATTACAAGTCTACGCCAATTTAAAGAGAAACGGTTATCTAGTGATTAGAGCTGATACTTACCACGATGATGAATTAGCCACCCCGGAAAGTATAACGGTAGACGATAACATTGAGTCAGTAGAATACCTTAAGGCTGAGACTGAGTTGAATTTTGCCACGACATTCGATCTTCTTTGGTCCAAAATCTCTCCTAGTATATTCCGATTCAAGCAATGGGCAAACGGTATCTCACCATTAACCCCTCAGGGGCCTATTGTTAGACGCCAAGTCTACCGCTCATTTGACAACATTTATGAAGATTTACAGATCATCCCCGCTCACAGACCCGCTCATACCCAAGAAGAAGCCGATCTTCAACCCAAGTCCAAACCGCTCCAATACCAACCCTTTTCAATCACATTTAACGTCTGGAAGCCTTCACCCACCTTCCGCAAGGCCACCCCCCCAGCGCCTGATTTTGCTGTGGTGGTAATCAGCGCCCGTGATCAAAAGATGCCCACGTTAGCGCAAACCGCTGCTATTTTGGACACACGGCCAGTGGAGATCAAGATGAAGGACAAGAGTCCCGTGATGAGATTAAAGGACGGTTGGAGAACTGTTGTTTTCGCCGTGGTAGATGCCGGTATCATCAGTTACATGAAGATCGGCGATGTCGGTTTCGCCGATGAAAAGATGTATATTAAACCGCCCGTCAAAACCGGACCTAGAAAACCCCACGCCAAGAGACAACAGAGGCCCAAGCCCGCTAATAAGTAGAAAGATTCTTATTAAAGTTCGCACTAGACGAAAGAAAATTTTTCTGTAGATTAGTCCATGTAGTTTTATTTATCTTGAGTTGTCTCCTTGACGGTAATGTTGCCATCCTATCTGTATTTGTATCCTTAATCAAGCGTTCTGACAAACCTCCTCGCGGCCTGCATAATCGTAGGCAGTAAAGCCTCACGGCCTTTAAGCCCAACGAACTTCTGAGGCACTACTGCACTATTGCTTGCCACTTATCTTCCTAAGCCATCAAACCATTATTATTATATCCACCTCACAGATTTTACCCTCAATCACACACGCAGAGACAGAGTCATGGAAGCAATACTGAAGGAATTCGAAAAGGTAGAGGAGAACGCACAATTGTCAAAATGCCAGGGCCTGGTAGACGATTTACTGGAGGCGCTGGTTAAATCCCGCGCCCAGATCGAGCAAGGCGGTAAGTATGCTCAAATGGTTTTTTACCTGGATACGGGTTTAGGGACGCCCTTTTTCTTTTGATTACTGGGACCAATTTCTAACTCTAGGTTATATGTGTTTAAACTTTGCCGTCATTCCCTTAGATGCGAGCGCTGTAGATGCCTATCTAAAACTACTCAAGGGTAAAGTGGATGCATGTACTAAACGTGCCAAACTGCACCAGAAAGAGATTCACGGACCGTTGTCAAAATTTGGTAAGGTGCTGGATAAATCATTTAAAACGAATTTATCTTCAGCTTATCAAGCACCTACGTTTCTCAAATCCAACGAAGAAGCCCTCAATAAGGCCATAGCTATGCATTTTGTAAGGAATGGTAACTTTGAGGTAGCTCAGATTTTCATGAAGGAATCGGGGGGTAATTACGTCTCGGATGTTACTATTGCTCAATTTGAAGCTATGTTTATTATTCTGGATGCGCTTAAAAATGATAATCTTGAACCTGCTATGACATGGGCCTTAGCTAATCGTGATTATTTGAAACACCGCGGGAGTGATTTGGAGTTTAATTTACATAAGTGTCAATTCGTTCGATTGTTACTGGATCTCGAAAATCTACCAAATTTAGCCCTTGACTATGCTAGAACGAAATTCAGTATGTTTAGTGATATATATTTGCCAGAAATCTCTCGCTTAATGACATCCTTACTCTATCGAAATGATTTGGACTCATCACCCTATGCCAGTCTGCGGTTTTCGCCATCATTTGACGAGATTTGTCAGTCATTCACAAATGAATACTGTGCTTCCATTGGATTCAGTTCAGAATCACCCTTATATCTCACTGTAACAGCTGGTTCAGCGGCATTACCAATTCTGGCTAAAATGGGCAGTATTATGAAGCTAAAGAGGGCCGAATGGTCATCCTTGAATGAGCTACCGGTTGAAATAGAATTGCCGAAGAAATACCAATTCCACCCTATTTTCGTATGCCCTGTTTCCAAAGAACAAACGACTGAACTAAACCCACCCCGAATGCTGGTATGTGGTCATATCATCTCGCAGGACAGTCTGGAGGCCATTAGTCGAAATCGGAGTAACATTAAGTTCAAATGTCCATACTGTCCTAGTGAATGTACGGCCTTAGAAGCAAAGAGAGTCTATTTTGAATAAACATGTACAGACGTAGAATAAATATTTGGTTTAGGACATATAAGAACGTATTTAAAAAAAGCTAATTTAAACCCCATACGATTTTATAATTTTTTGGCACATAAGTGTATATATACCAAGAAAAAAAACACACAATCAACTAGATGTTGATCGTGCCAGGTTGCCTCAAATGAAAATGATTAAATTCAACAATATTACACAAGGGAGAAAAGATAAATGTTACAAAAAGAATTATGATAAAACTAAATTTATATAAATAGAATAGAAGAAAACGATTCAACTAAGTTTCGCGAGCTTCACTGACAACCATCGTCTTAATTTCTGTTAATTCATCAACTACTCTGCGGTACAATAAAGTGACCTCTTCAGCAGTGGAATCCTTAACCTTTTGATCTAATAGTGTCTGTTCCTCGACTGTGGTAGCAATCAATTTGGATGCCAGATATCTCGGGTGAGCTAGCAAGTAATCAATTGCTTCAGATAACTCTTCTTTATCAAATGCTAAGGAATCAACAAACCCGATATGAGACCCAATTTCATCTTGATTAAGTACAATATGGAACAATATCACGGTTTCGTACAACTCGCTGATAGATGATAATGTAATGATATTAGGATCCAGCCATGATTTGAAGCAGCTCTTGATTTGAGCTGAGTAGAAATTCATAAATGTGAGCACCTCAGGAACCACACGTCCACTCAACTGTCTCAATAAAATAAGAACAATGGGCAACATACCCTTGGTATAAATATTATGAAGACGAGTGGTAGGCTCAATATTGCCATCCTGGATGCTCTTGGCAATAGGGCTATCAGACAAACTACCGAAAATACCCCCCACGACAAGTTGCTCAGCAATCGACTCAATGGTAGATAGTTCTAATAAAAGTAAAAGACTTAATTCACCGTAGACACAGTCACCATTGATCAACAATTTTTCCGAGTAAGAAAACAGACTCAAAACCAAATTAAGACATCCGGACTCAGCGATTTGTTTAGAAAAGTTATCAAATAACGTATGGGATTCGGGAACAGAAAGACATTTTCTTAAGATACTGATAATGTGAACCATATCTTCAACCTTATCTTCCTCATTTGAACCATGGATAGATTCAATCAAAGCACGACTACCATTTGCAACAACTGTCTCTAAAATACTAGACACAATTTGCAATAAGCTGAACTTGACGGTTTGTTTATTTCCTGAATCGTTTTCAATCAGGTCTAACAAGAGAATAATTATTTTGAGTAGAGATTTGTAATATGTCTTACCACTAGAACTTATGGAAAACAAGAATTCAACGTCAGATGATTCCAATAAAGACCAGGCATAATACAGCGTGGATTGGTATTCACCAACCACTAATAACTTAGGGCTGGATTTGAAAAGTTTATGAATGATCAAAAATGAAATCTGCAATCTGATATCGTAGATCTCCTCCAAGATAGGAGCAACGGCGCCATTTTCAGCATTGATGGTAAGACAAACGCGCGAAACCGGTTCTAAAGCAGTTAAAATCTTACTATCCTCGGTACCAACGGCTGCCAGGGAAGTGATCAAAGAACTCCATGACTTAACAACAGCCTTTTGTGAATCGATATAAGATAAGTTAAGGTTGGCTTCGACTACTTCTTGCCTAAACGAAGCCCAACTAGCATCATCCATTAAAACATCATCAAGCAAGTTAAGATTGTACGCATAAGATTCACCATATGTCTTGTGAACTAATTTAGATCTGACGAATTTGGCAAGGTTGATAGCAGGCCATCTCTTTTGGAAATCCCCAAACAAGCTACCGTGAAGGGAGTCATTATAACCCTTTATGGCTAAGAATTTCTCACTCATTTTCGTGAAGTCATTAGACTCGATTAATTCAGATACGACGTCACGGTAGACGTCCGACTTTCCCTCCTTATAAACTTCGAGAGCAATGATTTCAATGGACCTAGCCACGATGAGATTTTTATAAGAGTTATGAATAATCTGTTGGCTCGCTTTGGCCTCTTCATCATCAGAGTTACTTAATCGTTTTACGAGGGAAATAAGCTTCATAATAAGCTTCTTGAGCCTGTCGTTATCTCGGGATCCAACAATGGTGGTCCAACTATTATGAGCCAACGACACAGCATCCACCAACATTACCGATAATTTGGTAACTAATGCGTTCTCATCAAGGTCTAAAACCTTTTCTTCCAGTGTATTAAGGAGGGAAACAGTTCTTGACTTTTTAGTTTGGGTATCCATGCCACTTAATAGTAAAATAGAAAGACCTTCTTGCTTACCATTTACCACAGAACCGAAAAAAATGCAGATATTGAGCTGCGAGGAAGCGCTTTCCAAGTTATTCTCCATAGAAGATGCAAGATGTGATAGGAATATTTGGGAACCGCTTTGTCCTAAATGAGCCAAAAGCGAAGGCTGCTCATTAGGCCATTGGCCAGAAATAATGCTATCAAAAACTTCCGTAATGGGAGCGTGAAGCGCTGAGTAACGAGTGTAAAGATAAGCTAATTCCTCACTTTTGGCGTATAATTGTGATTCAAGAAGGGAGGGAGGAGCATTAATCATCGATCTAATACGAACAATATTGGAAACGAAACGGAGAACAGTTAAAACCCAATTAAACTCATTAGTTTTCAGGTAATCATTAGAGTCAAGTGGTAGAAGGGAACCGGAGGACGATTTGATACCATTAAGAATCGGTTGTAAGGTCCTCAAATCATTACCTTGCGATTTAAGGAATGTGTTTATTAAAATCTTGACTGAACTATCAAACACAGACACCACCTTGTCGGAAACTTCAGAATTACCGTCCACGGCGTAGGAAACAGTGAGAATGCGATTGAAAAGAGCGAGAAGTGATTGAGCAATAGTGACGCACTGGGAATTATCATTGTATTTCCAGTAAGAAAAGCTTTCAAAGACCTCAATAAAGTGTTTAATAAAACCCCTTAATACACTATCCTTGATCTTCTGTGACACACTCTTATCAATTGAACTTGAGATAGCATCAGAAACAAGAGCATTGACAAGCTCGATAATAGAGATGGTAAATCTGTAATCATTAGTAACCGTTTCGGTTGAACCAAGGATATTAGCAACCATACCACCATGGCCATTTTGTTCTAATAACCCACTGCGACCGATATAAGGCCAAACTCTAGTAGGACAACTACTAGTTAAGGCGGTAAGGAATTTAACACATACAACTACCAAGTCCATTTTCCTACTATATAAGGCTTCATCAAGAAGCTTAATGACAATATCAATAATGTCGCCGTCGCCAAGATAAGCCGAGCAACTCTTTAAGAATTCAAATCCAGTGTTATCATCCAAGCCTTCGAGAATATAAGTGATAAAATCAATGATGGTGACAATGATAGGGTCAAAAGCGCTAGTCAGAGCAGAATTTTCCAAAATACGGCCTAATTGACCCCAACCGTTGTACTGATGAGCCCACATAACAATCACCGGTGAATCAGTACCGGGCAAAATTTGGCCACGGGCCCCAGGCAATATAATAATTCCACCCTTATTATCAGATCTTCGAGGGGAATACAGACATAAATCAGCATTAAGCTCCATGATACTGGGATCTTCAGTAGAGAGTTTGAAATGTTTGAACCCCCGGGGTAGTTCCTGCATATAAGTATCCATTTTCTGTAATAAGTTGATACACGATGTACCAGCGGCACGGCACATATACAAGAATGGTTCAATAGCAATAGGGAATTTAGCGCGGGCCAAATGAAGGGCACGTTCCGCAATAGGGTCAGCAAAGAAAAGAGCAGAAAGGCCAGGGAAGGGTGTTAAGATAGTGGATATGGTCTTGGCTACCGTGACAGTTACTGAAACGTATGACAAAGAAGCCTTTAATAAGGAGGAATAACCAGCGGCGAATTCGATATTTTGAGGTAACGAGTTGAATCCTTGCAAGACATAGTTGAAGGCGTTTTGATCCAGAGATTTTTTAGCCAACTTAGCAGAGAAGTCATTAAGATCAGATCCAATGATTTTACTATTGATAAAGCTATCAAAGGAAGAGTTTGGAGAAGATTCTAATCTATTGGATAATCTATGAGTGACAAAACTCCAGGCTAGCGTGACAGGGGAAATTGAAGGGCTACCATTGCTTCGCGAGACAAAGAATTGAGTAGCAGATGAAATGCATTCAACATCATTGATATAACTTGTATCAAGGGACGCTTCAAAGTCCTGCTCTAGATCAATAAATGCTAGGGTAATAAGGGTAGAAAGAGCGTATAAGGTGGATGAGATCTTTCCGGAATCACGAAGCTCCAAGAGTTGTGTTTCTTCAAGAACATTAACCCAATTTCCAAGATCTTTCTTTGTAGGAGGGATATGACGAATAATACTGAGTGTCAGTTGTAATAGATCGATACAACGAAGCGTGACTTCGTTCGATTCTAAGGTAGAAATCCCTTCGTTATCTTGTCGGTGAATAGGTTCCAAGGATAATGTTTTGGTGATAGCTGTAAATAAATCCAACAAAAAGGTTTTTTCGGAAAGTATCTCTATTCTATATTTATTTACCAAGTCATTAACGAAACCTTCTTGAGGATCGATAGTGAAAAGTAAGGTCGCGAGCTTAATTACGAATCTACATTCTGAGAAATACTTTCTGGAGAAGTAAACCAGCTTTTCACTTTTGGCAAATTCCTTCAAGTTAGAGAGATAGACGATTCTCACTGCTTCAATTTGGTCGATGTCTAAGAGTTCGCTTAAGGTTTCAGCGTCATCTTTGATGCTGTCGTCAATGGCAACAGCCTTGCCGTTGATGGTTACGGACTTGGAATCCAAGATCTTCTTAGCGGCATCGGACTTGGGGGACACGGGATTGAAGCAATTCGTCAGACGGTCCAAATTGACCGAAAGGAAACTATCGAGGCATTTGATGGTGGACTCGGAGGAGTTTTTAGGTAATAAGCTATGATAAGCAGCTTCAAACGACCAGACTAAGGACCCACCGTTAGCCTTAATGACGTTTGAATCGGGCATAGTGAGAATATCAGGAGGGTTAAACAGAAGACGCCAAACGCTGAGCCAATTCTAAAGCACACCTTCTAAGATCCAGTGATATAAGAGAGAGATATGATCACGAAAGTCTCCAATATTGCCCTTTTTCGCGAGGAACGAATAAAGATTTTGGGTGCAGTTGTTTATTACACCAAATTTGGCTGGGACCGGATTCTGCATAACCCGTCAGAAGCGGTGGGATTTATGCCAAAGTGCCACCGCGCATTGTGCGTGTTTAATATGGCGCTGATCTGGTCGGTGCTTTTTCTGTTGATTCTTTTTTGTATCTTTTTGTATTTACTTGGCTATCTATAGAATGGACTTTGCTACTTTAAACCACCTTTACGAGCACGGTCATGCGCCGTTCATCAAGCCGGACCTAGTCAAGCTGGCCAGGACCGGTGGTCCTGTCACGTTGCTGGACTTACAATCGGTGCCTGCGACCGAAATAATCGATCTGATCAAGCATTATGCGTCACAGGAGTCTCAGCCATTCGGGCTGGTTATTAGAGAATCAATCCCCTCTTCCTTGCTATTATACATCCGCAACAGTCTCGATATATTCCCCCAGAGACCCTTTGTTGTCCGGGAAGTGAGCTCAGATGCCACTTTCCAGGCGGTGTTGGAGGCTCGTTTGAACGGTGCTGATAGTGTGTATTTGTCATCAGCGAATGGTTTGACCAAGGATTTAGTGGAATACACCAGATCCCTTGGCATGGAGCCCTTTGTCAAGTCTAAAGAGGCTAGTTTGAATGCTATTCTAATTGTAGCTGAAAAAATCCCAGAGCCCCAAGAGGAACCTACGGCGAGTATTGTCTTTGTGGAGGATCCCAACTATGCTGGTAATAAATTGGTCCCTATCACATCAGGAACCAAGACTCTAAGCAGTGATATTTCTCCTAAGACCAACCACACTGAAGACAAGATTGTTAAAGTGTGCGGTATCAGAACGCTTGAAGCCGCGAAACGTGCTTTGGACGCTGGTGCCGATATGCTCGGTATGATTATGGTTCCTGGACGAGACCGTACGGTCCCTAATGATATCGCTAGACAGATCTCTGACATGATACATGAATATCGCGACAACATCAACAACAACAACGACAGCGTCAACAACAATAACAATAATAATAATCACTCGACTTATTTCGATCAAGCGGTTTCATCTTTACTGTCGCGCCGCCCGCTATTAGTAGGTGTCTTCCGTAATCAACCTCTTGAAGAGATTCTGTATTTACAAAAGCTGTTAAATCTCGATATTGTACAACTGCATGGCTCGGAACCAGTAGAATGGTGCTCGCTTATCCCAGTGCCTGTCATCAAGCGTTTCACTCCCGGTACCAGTCAGTTTGTTGAGAGTTTAAAGCCCGGCCACCACGTTATCAGTCTATTAGATGGTGAAATTGGCGGTGAAGGTAAGTTAGTGGATTGGGATGTGATTGAAGAAGCCGCCAAGAAGGGTGGTAGATTCATGTTAGCCGGTGGTTTAAATCCTGACAACGTGGCCAAGGCTATAAGTATCAAGGGTGTTATTGGTGTGGATGTTAGCGGTGGAGTAGAAACTAATGGTGATAAGGATTTTGAGAAAATTGACAATTTCGTTAAGAATGCCAAAAATGCTATTCCTCAAGCATGATTTTAGATAATTTAGATTTATATATATATATATATATATATATATATTATTTGTAATTTATTAGCTTACTGGTTACATGTATCATTGCCAAAAAACTCCAATATAATAAAACCCAGACTAGCCCAAAAATGGTGTACATTCATGTATAACTTCATCACATAGTCGACTTAAGGACGGATCACCGGGGCGATTATTATCTAAGAATTCTTTGACCTTAACGGCTGTGAAGACAAGATTATTCATAATACCAATCTTGAGTTGATTTGTAGTATCCTTTCCATCAGAAAACGCAGCACCCAGTCGCAAGGCAATACTCAAACAATAAGTCAAGTCCCCATAGATTATTGAATCAGCCTGTTCGAAAAAATATCTGAGTAAAGCTGAATTTTCAACAATAATCCCAAAGGACTTGGTATAACGGAGTATACCCAAATGCATATGATTCAACTGTTGTTCTTCCGATACGGGCGATACCTCATCAATTGCTATCTCAGTCGATGTAGTATTATCCATTGTCAATGGGGGAGATTGTGCTGATTGTAGCTGTGATTGTTGTTGTTGTTGTTGTTGTTGTTGTTGTTGACTACCCGTAGTAGTACTATTGCTGGTGATGGTGCTGCTACTGCTGTATTTCGATGTACCCTGCAAAATTGCGCCCACGATATGCATAAATTTATCACCTGTAAGACGTGGCAACAAAGTATTTACGCAATTGCTTTCGCTAAATGAGCTGATGATAGATGCGTAGGCCGACTGAATGTCGAAGATTAATGATGCATTATCCTCGATCTTAAGCCGTTTGGCGAGTGACTCCACAATACTATTGTAAGTGCTATCAAATTTAAACCCATTGGCCTTATTGGAATCTGTACACCAACTAGAGAGTAAGTTACGTGCTATTTGAATACCAATCTTTCGAATAGAAGGGAAAATATTGACGTTAACAAGATTAGAAATAAGGGTTTCCACTTTACATTCCAGAATAGCCTGACGGTAGGTGGCCGGAATGGAACAGTTCTTTATGAAATGGGCGCCTTGTAATTCAAAGGGATCATTAGTTTCTAATAATAATGAAATAGAAGTACTAATAATATTTGAGTTTTGTTCAATAATTTCCGATATTCTGGTCGAGCTAACGGCGATGTTGCCTAAAACACACAGAGCAGCCGAGGCACATGCAGTACTAGAATTTGAATTGTAGAGTAAATCCTGAATGGTTTTGTAAATTCGATTATTCTGGGAGACCTTGACCTGATCCGAAAAGGAATCGTAAGCGGCAATGGATCCAAGGACTGACAAGATACGTCTTCGAAGGTCAACATCGGTCAATGGGTGAGCCAGTGGGATTCGACATAACTCAAATAAATCGGCCACTTTATTTTCATCTTGAAGGATAAGGGTTTGATATTTAGGGGCCTCGAGCAGTGTCAGTAGAGTTTGCAAAGAAACCAAGCGTTCATTCCAAGAAGCTTCTCTATCGTGCTGATTATCATCATTATCATCATCATCATCATCAGCGGTTAAATCATCGATTAACAATTTCTGTTTGCAACACCTTAGGAAGGTATTTAAAGACTCGACCGGTAAGGATTGGATGGTATGGTCTAGTGGGAGTAATTGGTCGAGTAAGAAGCAAACATACTGAAGGAAAAAGCCCTCACTTGCGAAATATCTATCGACGGCTTTGATTATTTGTTCAAGCAAACTTGGGTGTGAAACCACAAATTTTTGACAGTACTCGGACTCATTACACAAATTGAACAGTACCGCTAAATAGATATTAACGTTTTCTTCATCATCGGCCTGAATTCTATCCTGCAAAGCATTACTCCCATCATGCTTGAAGAAGTTACTGTGATCCGTGAGCGCTTGTTGATTGACCTCTGCCATTTTTTTGGGTTAGAAATTGCCAAGGCTAATTGCCAAAGAATAGATAAGATATAACTTACTGTTATAGGAGACCGCATTGCCAATGAAACGAAGGCATTGACCTTTGACCTTAGCGTCGGATGATGTGCAAAATATATCGGCAATGGTGGGTATTAATTCGGGCACGCGGCGATAAGATCGGTGAGCATCTAAAGTTGCATTGAAAGAAAAAGAAAGCAAGAGAAAAAGAAAAGAAGAAGAGGAAGAAGAAAACAGTAAGTAATTGAACGATGGCATGAACTACAACCCACCTTCAGCGGCCAATTGACTCGCGCCAGGCCCGTGGCGGGCGCTGGTTGCTGGAAAGCAAGGAAAGCCAGCACCATGCCAGCTGAGGATGCGATGTGCGCAATACATACCCTGGCGGACCAGGACGGCCAATTCCGCGAGGCTCGCCTCGATGTCTCCGGCCACGGCGCCGCCGGCGGCCAGCGTGCGGGCCAGTCGCTCGAAGTTGTCTGCCTGCGATTGCGTCAGGCTCATTGTGTGTGCAAAGTCGCTGTGGGGGTGGTCGCGGTGGTCGAGCTCGTTGTGGCATTTCGCATCTTTGGTGTTCGTTCGCCTCATGACCGCGATTGGCGCCACCTCGGCCGCGGCCCTAACCCTCGAGGGCCACCCGTATTAGTTTTACGATTTATCTGTGTTTTTTGTGTTTTTGTGTTTTTTCTCCTGTTTTTTCTCCTTTTTTCTCCTTTTCCCCTGTTCTTTCTCCTTTTTTCTCCAAACTGGCCATATCTAGCATGGTTTTATCTCGTAGTTTATTATAAAAGCCCTCGGACAAAAGCCTGCAAAAAGGGCTCCACACAGGCCCCAGTCGTATTTAGCTGGCTTCGCTTACAGAATTGTGGAGTGTATCAATCTATGTACATATATATATGGTTGTGCAAAACACCGAAATTCACCTCAGTCGCTTCTCTTCTAAGGCGAGACTGCTTCAGGCTCCTTGGCCTCCTTGGCCTCCTTGGCCTCCTTGGCCTCCTTATCCTTTTGCTGCTGTAGTTTACGGGCCCGGATCCGTTTCTCGTTTTCCACAAAGGCCCGTATACTGGGGTCCACGTCCTTCCATGAATCTTCCTCTTCTTCCTCCACCACGACCACGACCTCAGTATCGGCATCGGCATAAGCGGCAATGATATCTTCCTTCTTGGGGTGCGAGGTCTTGGATAATTTATCAAAGGGTGAAGCGGCAAATACTCGTTTGGCTCGCTTCAGCACCGGTGGGCGGCCCATATCAGCTGGCCATTCTTTACCATCCCTTAACAGGGCTCCGTAGGCCTCCTTTCGGGCCGCTTGCCACTCCTTCAGTTCGTCACGGAACAGTTCCCAAACACAGTTGATACACCCACTACCACAACAGTTTTCGGGATCCAGCGGTCGGGGTGGCACCTTGACCCCAGCTATTGTAACAACCGATCTCTCGGCAGCTAGCCTCTGGGCCTCCCGAGAGCCTGGCGTTCCAAATACCTTTTCTATAGTGATTGGCAGACTATTAGTAAATGACAATATAAAACGACAATGTGAGCAATAGAAAAGACGGCAACGAATATTCAACCACGGGGAATTCCAGCCAAAACAAATAAAATAAAAATAAAAAACTAAAACAAATATTAAAGACACTTACTGGCACGTTCCTCCATAGTGGCTTGAGTATCAGCCCCGGCTAAAGGATCGAAGACCATTCTGGCTTTGCCACCAGCGGTCTTCACATTAGTCGGTGTCAAATTAGATGCTATCAGGGCAAATGACCGGTTAGTATAACGTCTGGAGTGGCCGAGTGAGAAAAAAATGGGAAAAAAAATGAAAAACAATGAAAAAAAATAAAAAAAATCGAATGAAAAAAAAAATACACCCGTAAGTCCGAGATTCGGGGATGCGAAAAGCGGCCTAGATCAACATACCACTTGAGTTCCACCGCAGCAGTCGCCCGCCATTACAGCCGAGCCTCGTCGCAGCAGCCTGGACGGATTTGCGGGTCAGGGCCAGTAGGACGGTCATTTGGTCGAGCTGAGAAGGTTGAAACGCTGAAGGTCCGGCCGGAAAGATGGAGAGTCGCGCGGCAGCTGGCGAACGGCGATGCCGGTGGGATCTGCTGCAGTGACAACCACCGCCAACACTATCTACACACCGACATCCACACGGCATCAACATCCACATCGACGTCGCCCGCTGGTCACTCGGCTTAATTTCACTCCATCCCTTGCCAGCCTCAGTGGTTGCTTCCGCTGTCTTTTGTTCTTTTTGGCGCATTTAGCCCACTCTCGCGGCAATATACCCTTGTCGGTCGCAAATCACGTGGCCCGGGCGCTTTCTTAGCGCATTTAATCCGATTGGCGGCATCGCACCGAGCCCTTGCCAGAAAAGAAAAAAGGCAAAAAGAGAGAATCAAACGCTCGCCGGAAAAAGATCCCCAGATTTGACCAGGTAGTCGGTTTGGGTGTGCATTACCGTCCATTAGCATGTCACCGAGTACGATCACGCATGACCTTAGTTTGCACTTTGAAGCCGTTAATCTTGTCCCAAGCCACCATAATAATACCCATGCCATAGGGACCGGTTCTCGCCAGACGCCTGTGGATCGTGGAAACCCAGACTTGGAAGGCCGTGGTAGTCTATGGGGCGGTTTCAGCGGATCCGGGAGCGCTGAAAGCCTGAGTAGTTGCCTCAATAATTCCAAACCAACAAGTTCCTGTGGACTCCATATGACTGCCAGGGTTGACAATAATAATAATCAGAACAATCATAATCATAATAATACTAATAAGAACTGCGGTTCTGAGAGGATCAAAGCTAGCGAAACTGGTAGTTTAACGTCACTTGAGGCGAATAAAAATTCAAAGACCCGCATCACGCGCGATGAGAATTTCGGCAAACGAGCCCTGTTTAATGATCTGTCTTATGGTACAGTACCCGGGAATGTTCATCTATGTTCAAACGAGGTAATTGAAAAACTAGCTGAAAAGTACGGCGTGGCTAACCTGATACGGCAAATCTCTTCCGATTTAGCCGAAAGGGACGCTGAAGTAAATATCCTAAGAAAACAACACGAGGATAGAGAACGCGAACTGAAGAAAATGTTGATGGAATGTGATATTTCCATAATGGACGTTGAAAATAGATTAATGAACCTCAAAACCACCTCAATTCATAACCCGGATAGTGTTATTGATGAGATGTTGAACGAGGCCATGGAAACCAATAGCATATCCGGTCGAGAGACCGGTTTTAATGAAAATGATCAAAGTGATCAGTTAATGTCCATTGCGAAACCACGCAAGAAACCCGCCAATGACCGGCAGCGAACTACTGGGGTAAGAAAGAGTTCGTGGCTGGGATATTTATGGAAATCGTCATCTAATGATTCCATTGATAAAGACCGGACAACTAATGATAATTACGGTCTTCCTACAGACCATTCGCATTTATCTAATGAAGAGAATAGATTATTGAAAGAACATGAAATCAAAGGCTACACTGGCACTCAAGATGCTTCGATAGTTAACGATAGTAAGCAAGTCGTCCCAGATACCACTGCCACTAATAATAATAACTGGATTAACAGTGATTGGATCCCACAGAGTATCATAGATCATGTACCACAGCAAGTTCAGCTTGCTGTGACTTCGCATAAAACGTCGGGCAAGGATGGTGGGCCCGTCGAATTGGATAGCATTGTTCCACCCGGAACACAACCACCTACACTTTTACAGACCTGGAATGACCACTACGGTGCCAAGGCTGGATATTTGACTGATAGATTTGGGTTTATTTACAATAAACATAAAATGTGCAATAATAGCGCGGGGTTAGCCCAACGATCAGACAAGGATTTTGATGAACAATCACTACTATTACTAAAGTCCAATCGGAAAGCTGAGTCGTCGGGCCTAAAAGAAACGCATGATACGTCGTCTGATGATATTCAATCTAAAGGCCGTCATAATCATTTATGGGAAAGCGACGCTTGCTCCTTTGATAGCGAGATGTCGGCAGCTGCTTTGACCGAATCTTTTTACGAAACCAGTAGTGGCAAATCCGCCGCGACCACGCCCACGACCCCGACCACGATTGCGACCACCATGTCCTCCACCGCGGCTGGTATGGTTAAGTTCAGCCGACGGGCCCCGGGGCTTTCCCGTCGTGTATCGATCAAATATAAACACAGTGGATCAACGACCTCATTTAATTCCTCGTCGGGGGATTCAGGTTGCCGAATTACATTACATCCGAGTGAGGCATCAATGGATGGCGTATTACCGCAAGTTTCCAATGTTTTGGTTTCCGGGCGCGTAACTTCTTCTTCGACCGCGGAAAATCCCGGCTCGATGGATTTCGTGAGTGGGGGTGGTAATAATAATAATAATGGCGATAACCATGATTATGGTGATTATAATGATGATGATAATAATAATAATAATAACAATAATAATAATAATAATAATAATGGCAACACTAACCCTAGCCTGGTCAATAAACTCGATGCTCCCCATATACGTCAACCTGGACTTCATAGTGAAACCACCACCACCACCACCACTACCACCACCTCAGGTGATAACTCAGTGAAAATTCTGTTGACGCAATTAACTGATATTCACGATAACAATCAACGGTCTCAGCGCGTGAAATGGGATGACTTTTTACGTAAACTAGACAACGCAGTAGCATCCACCAACACTAGTCATGGTGGGCATAATCGGAATAACATTGATCAAGTGCCCGAAATTATTGTCAACGGTGAGCTTCTAGGAATTTCCGGTGTGGGGTTAATCACCAGTAAACATCGAGGTGGTAAGGCCCGCTGGAACGAATACAAGGCTCTGGTATTACAGGGCATTCCGGTGGTTTATCGTCAAAAGATCTGGAATGAGTGTTCCGGAGCGCGTACGTTAAAGATCCCAGGGGTTTATGAATCCTTGATTGATGAAAGCTCAACTGAATCCCAAGATGGAAAAGAGGATGATGCCATTAATCAAATCGATCTGGATTTGTATCGCACGATGCCCGGTAACGTATTCTTTGGTGGTAAGGGACCCGGGGTACCAAAGTTAAGAAGGGTCCTGATCGCTTATAGTCGGCATAATAAAGAAATTGGTTATTGCCAGGGTATGAACGTTATTGCAGCAATTTTATTGTTGACCTATTCTAGCGAAGAAGATGCCTTTTGGTCGCTAATAAGTTTAATTGAAAATATCTTACCCTCGGGATACTTCAATGCCCCACTTTTAACCTCACGGTCAGATCAACGCGTGTTGAATATCTACTTTGCCAAAATCCTACCAAAGCTTTATGAGCATTTAAATTATATTGGAGTCGATATTGAAGCTATTACCTTTGATTGGTTTTTATCATGTTTTACAAGTACCTTACCGGCCGAGATTTTATTTAGAATATGGGATGTGTTTTTATGTGTGGAGGGTGAAGTTTACTTGTTCCGCATTGCGCTGTCGCTTTTCAAGATTTTTGAAAAGAATCTATTGGAAATTCATAGTTCAGCCGAGGTTTATAACTTTATGAAAAACCTGGTTAACCAGTCTATCAATATAGAAGTACTGATTAAGAACGCCGATGGTTTAAGCCAACAGGTAAAGGACACTGATGTAAAACGACTGAGAAAAGAGGAGATTCTTAAGCTTCAGGCCGAAATACGATAAAATGAAATGAGGAATGGGTTATTTAATGAGTGCAGTTTGGGGAAGAAAGTGGAGTTAAATATATATATATATATATATATATATATTAGAAAAAGAACCTACTGTATAATATATACGTATATATACATAATTTCTACGAGAGAATATCATTGAACCCATTATAAGCTGTAGTTAAGTCAAAGACAAAAGTTCGAGAATCCTCTTCAGAGAGCTGATCACCTACACTCATAGTATTTAATTTAATCAACCAGCTGACTAGTCTACCTCTGCCCTCAAAATCTTGTGTAGTTACTTTGTTCGCATAGGAAATGATATCACTTAAGAGGGGATGAAGGTCATCCTTAGCGCGGAACTGTAACTTGAGCGCATCAATACAGGTAATAAATTTTTCAATTGCCGTAGCGACCGCCTTTGACGATTGGCCTCCTCCATTATTATTATTGTTATTGTTATTATCCGACAAAATCGCACTGCTTTCGGAACGATGCAAATCATTCGATCCAGTAGCAGTCGGAGTCATCATTCTCGACTCTGATAATGTCGTATTCTCCACTGTAGCAGGAATACCTACCTTCAACCGAGCGATGGCCGTGGCACATTCCAGTGAGTACTGATCACGGAATTTATCCAACGATCCAAATGACGAGGCGACATCATCGTGCTTCAAGATGGTATTATACTGTGTTATCAACCGCTGGCAAGTCGATGTATACTCGCCCGGCGTAATACTGTCTCGTAAATAGGCTTTTTCCAGATAATCTAATGATACAATTATGGAGTAGATATCGGCGAGCGACTCGTAGAGCTGTCGTTGTTTGGCCGTGTTGGTTAATTTGATCTCCTCGCTGAGTGAAACACCAGCCCCATTGGGCCCAGTGCGCGTCTGATTAGTGTAAGCGTTAAGTGAAGACGTGGTAGTAGGTGCGTATGGGGGTATATAATTAGATGAAGTCATAGTTGATGGTTGTATTGAAATAATAACGGGGCTGTTCGAGCGAGGATCAGAGATAATAATCTATGGCGTCGTTACTCACTGGGGTTAGTCGATAAGGTGGGTGATTGGCTATTACGCAGGTCCCAGCTTGAGCCATACAGAGATACTACTACTACGAGTGATCACGAATGTTAACGGAAATCAGTATAAATTAATCTATAGAGTAGTGTACAGCAATTACCAACAATAAAATACAAACAAAAAATAAGAACCAAACCAAGAGAACCAAACCCCAAAAAAAACAAAGAGAAAAACAAAAAAGAGAAAAAACATTCTAAATGAGACAGAAACAAAAATCTATGACAATCTTTTTTGAATTTTAAGATGCGATACCGAATGAATTGAACAAACTATTTAATTAATCTGTGTTGCTTCAAGTCGATTTAATGCTATTTTCTTCAACAACGGCCACACATAGAGTGGCATCATCATTTTTACCACCCATATAAGCATAACGGGATTCGTTATGCAACATATAAGGACAAACCGCATAATTATCATTAGCGGTATTGAATGCACTAGAAATTAGTTTTTTTGCGGCAACTTCGATACCTCCAGCTTTCATACCGTCGAGGGTAATAGATAGAATATCCTCAGGCCACAGGTTATCCGAGATGCCATCAGTCATAAGAATGACAATATCCCCCGGCTGAACATTTAATAATGAAGTTTGAACTTTATCTGACGGGTAGATAGATGAATTAGTACCGATTTGGCTATAACATTAAAAATAAAAAATAAAAAAATAAACGGTTAGTTTAAAACTCTGGAAAGAAAAAAAAGGATCGAACCACCCTCCTTAAAGGTTGTGTGTGTGGTAAATGGGTACATACCCTGGTGCACTAGTGTGCTGAACTTCATTTGTATGAATGAACTGGCCATCGCGCACGACCCATATTCGGCTATCGCCAATCTAGAGAAATGAAAAGACAAAAGAAAATAGTTAGAATCGTAAAGTAGATCTAGGATGTTTATTTTTGGGATCATCTCGAATGCATATCCTTATCGACATCGCATCTGCGGTATTTCTGTCCTCGCATCGGATCAACGCAAGTGACGCAACAGTGAAAAAAATAGCTGCAAAATTTGAAAAATGGCGAAATATCAGAAAAATTAAATCAAAACAGAAAAAAAAATAAAAATGGAATAATGAGGGTGGCGAGTAGCTGCGACGAAAAAATAATAATCAAAGGATAGCAAGAGAGGAAAAATGTAGAAAATAAAAGAAAATGTGAAAAAAAGAAAATATAATAGCACTTACATTGGTGATTTGTAGCTTTCTCGATCTCAGATAAGCAAGTAGTAGTGTCGATGAGCCCAAATACCCAAAATCGTCCATGACGTTATTAGATTCATCAAAGCCCTTATCCATGGCTTTAATTAGTAGGTCAAAATTATTACCATCATCTAAATTGGTTCGTTCAGCTGGGTTGTTCATGGCGTTTTCGAGTGAGTTAAGTATGCGGAGTAGTATCAGCTGAGACCATAGCGAAGTAAACCCATTAGACTTATTACTCCATTCACTCACGCCATCAGCAATGCCCAGGAACTGATCGGAACATAGTAGTGAATCATCGGCGTTCTTAACAAATTTCGTATTAGATTTAGTCGAATCCTCCATGGAAATCTTTAATGAGGGCGGGAAATACTTGCGGATCAGCGTATCCGATACAGTTTTGTACTGATGAAACGGAATTCTTCCCGTAGCATAATTAAATCTGTAGGGTGATAGCGAAGAGATTATTGGGGCCGATATAGCTGCTGCCTCTGGCAGCTCTTTTGACAATGATGATAGCTTATTTATATCCTCAGCTGTCGTGGTGGAATATTCCAATCCAGGGCCGGTGCGAAGCCGTTTGGCCGAGGATGTACTAGTGAAATGCGGGCGTCCCAGAGATGACAGCCCCGGCGGTGCGCCGAGACGTCTTAAATGTGATAAATCGAGCCTGCCCTTCATGATGACGGTGGTGGTGGTGTATGGCGTCGGGTGTAAGAGATGCAAATCAAGAAGGAGCGTGGTGTGATTAATATAGGCAATCGATAGAAGGCATTGATTTGATAAGAGGCAATTGCCTTTCCCGGGCTCGAGATAAGACGCTTGGTGGTGGCTGATGGCTGATGGCTGAGTCAGCAGCCCTGCGGAGGGGTTTTTTTTCGTTTTTTTTGTCTTTTTTTTGTTTTGTTTTTGTTTTTTCGTTTTTTACGTTTTTTCGTTTTTTTTCGCTTTTTTTCGTTTTTTTTCCGTTTTAATTTACCCTTTTTTCTGGCCCCTTTTCTAGAATTTTTCCGTTTTTTCAGGTTTTCTCAGGTTTTCAATGTTTCCGTTGCTTTATTAATAAATATAATATACTTAAGCTTGTACTACTCATATAAATCATTACACGCAAACCACTAGGGCCGCATGGTGTTGTTCATCGGGTTCAGGTTGCTCATATTGGCGATGGGATTACTAAGGTTAGCCGCGCCCTGTTGTACATGAGTCTCGTTGGTAGATCCCCAACGTTCGTTGTACAATGGACACGCCTTGTTGGTTCTGATATGCCCGATAGCCCCGCACGTCGCGCACTTACGGGTGGTGGATTTACCTTTCCCAATGCCCTTGCCCGAGGACTCAGGCCCGGCTTTCATAGCCTTACGAGCGTTACGACGTTCCTGGTTACGCTGTAAACGGGCCAACTCCTCTTCGAGGATCTTTCGTTTGCGTCGGTTAGTCTCTTCGTTGTCCGTGGGGGCAATCTCATCGGGCAGCAGTTGTGCATCTTCAATGGTTTGACGACGTTTCACATAGGCCCGGATAACATTAGGATCCTTAATGACTTCAGTCTTTCTCTGTAGTGTACCGTTTTTATCGCGCACCATACGCGTGATACGTAAAATCTTTTGTTGACGGTGAGTTGTAGCACTACTATTATGCGAGAATAATGACATATTATCGTCGTCGCTTTGATGATTTGATTCCTCAAATAAGCCATTTATATCATTGTTATTTGATTCATCGCCACCATTCCGTCGGTCTTCCATATCATCCCATTGGGTATCGGCCTCCTCTACTGAACTCAAGCTCTTAGCCTGTGCGTACCAAATTCGTTTAATTTCATCATCGTATGCCTTCTGTTGCATAGCTACATTATAACTATGACCACCGAATTTACTCTTGTCCAATTTTTCATTCAACGACTCACCCTGAGCCTTGAAACCACCCTTCATAGATGTTCTTAGGAAACTGAACGCCTCACCACATCCTGAGGGATCACCCACACCGTGTAATTGTAACATAGCCTTACCTTGTGTAGCATTAATAAAATTTCGTGTAATATTCCAAGGTGCTAGTTGCTCTTCCAAACTCATACCATCTTGATCTTCCACTTCATCATCGTCTACAGTTTTACCGTAGCCCGAATCTTCCAAATGTTGTTGGCCGACTTGCATGGCTTCTAACAACGCAATATCTTCGGGTGTAATCATGGCTCTTACTGAGTCCTCGAGAGGCAAAACATCAGTCTGCTTTATCTTCCAATAACCCTGATCTTCACCAGACCTTTGGTACTCCATAAATTCCTTCAATCTTTGACGATTTTGCATATCGTTTTGATCGGGGAAATGCGCTGAAATGTCCTTAACTAAAAGACGATGCTTTTCGCTACGGTTCAACACGCGGAATACAATCATTTTCAATCGATTCTTACTGGCTGTGGTAACCTTACGGGAATGAGGCCCGGGTATATCAGTAACCGGGAACGTTTGACCTACTACAAACATATGCGGAATTTCTCGAATATGATATTTTTGACCAAACCCACCACCCGTACATCTTATTAATAAGAAATCGGTTGATCTGGGTTCATGTTTGAAAACAGGCGCTCGAATCATACGATTATACAACGTGGGTACCATATTACCCTCTTCCACAAACCCAAAATTCCAATAAGGACTTCGATCTTGCACACCCAATACATGCGTTTCACCGACCGGCAGTTTAGGACGCGAGGTATCATCAGGTCCCTGTTTACGATAATAGTTGATCAGCTTACTGCCCATACCAAAATTAGACAACGCCAATGGGAATTCTTCCGAGTATTCCATCATGAAAAATTGTGCCGTGTCTCCCAATGTAAGATCAGTGGTCTTAGATAATAATTCTGTAATGGCCTTACCCTTATCACGTTTACGTTTTCTTTGCTTCAACTTGCTGAACTTGATCGACGTGCCCGGTTTAACAATAAAAGAAGGGCGATGGAATGAACGCATTTGAGGCTTTGATAATTTAACCTTGTAATGTGGTGACTGTAATCTCAATGCAACCATAGAATGATCAATTGTAAGATTACCAATCGTGGCTCTTACCTTGGACTGATAATTATCCTTGAGTAAATCGTAAGCTCGATCGTTGGAAATATTATATCTCAGATTAAGCTGTTGGTCGTTGATAGGAATATTGGCATGACGTGTCTGTTGGTTGCCGCGGGTATCATGTGCATCGACGAATAAAAGCTTGGTATCGTTCATATCCAATGAAACTCTAACATGTTTTTCGGGGATGAACCCTTCAATATAAGCATCATCATCATCCGAATCCCATGTAATATGTTTAAATGGACGACTCTTCTGAGATTGTAACCCAGTAACCTTATGAGGTTCCTTTAATCTTCCTATCTGAAGTTTGGGTTCGTCTTCATCACTACTACTACCCCAGTTGATTTTATTTTCCCAATCAACGGTTGATAGCACTAAATCACGATCAATATCCTCATCATCGCTAGTGTTTTTCCTCCTCTTTTCGGTATATAGGCCCCTAGATGCACGGTCGACCATATCCACGGTACTTGGATTAATATCGACCACAATGGGGCCCTTGAAGCTGTTTTTAATATTAGGATTTAGTGAAACCCGAGGATGCATTGATTTAAATAATCGCCTCTGATCGAGCTCAACCTCCAAATTTGCCTTAGCCGGTACGCATGAACGAACCATCACAGGTCGCGGTAAAACTGGATACACGGGCTTCGGTCCGAAAATTGTATTCATCTTCAGGATAGAGTTCTCTTCAAAGTTAGGGAAAAAGCGTTTTAATAATTCGCGGTCGGCTGCCTTCGTATCTACGGGCTCTTCCACGGGTTTTTCATTCTCTTCCTCATCAATAAGCGATAAATCACCATCATCTTTCATCATGCCAGCATCATTATTACCATTCCTTAGAGTGCTGTCGGTCATGTCGGTTGTATTGTGATGGTTTGTGGATCCAGTAGGGTCAAACAGCATATCGGGCTCAATGTTGGACATATTGGTAGAATCAAAATGATTATTGGTAGTGAACCCCATCCCAGAGCCAGTATCATGTAACATGTTCATGTCATTTTGGGGGTTACCTTCGGACATAAAACTCTGGGTCCAGTCGTCTTCATCCGCGAATACCTGATCCTCTGAAATTTTGTTGTCTTGTTTATTAATTCCGTTAGAAAAAATACTATCATAGTGACTATCGTTATCATCCATATTTTTATGACTATCTTCATTCGTATTATTGTTATTACTCGAAAATTCCTCTTCCGGTAAATCTTCATCAGCCAATTCGTCTTCATCTTCAAAATCAATGGCATCGTCTGCGTGTTCAATTAAACCACCGCCTCTCAGGTCAGGGATATTACTACCCACCCCCATAAGGCCGGACATGGTAGATTCCATATCCTGATCTTCAGATTTGGCCATAATGATATCTATATATATATAAGGTGTTGATGCTAATTATTCAGAAATGAAATAATGGTGTGGCGCCAGCAATGGTCTTCCTTTTCGTTAATGTTGTGGTCGTACGTGTAAAGCAGATCAGGAAAAAACTGAAGAAGGTCTAAGGTTTGCTTAATTATCTAAAGCCCGCAATAAAACTGAATATATCTTTTGCGGTATCAAACCGACAATTACGGTAAAAATAGTCAATATTATACTATCAGACTTTATTAAGAGAACTTCACTACTAATTCAGGAACGCTTCCCAAATGCAAATTGCATATATCAAGGGCCGATCGCGTAGATCCTGGAACGGCTGATAATGTACAAATCTAGTGTTAATATTACAATAATTACTATATGAACACCTACAAATACAAGTATAAACAAGTAAAACTATACTGAAGAAACATTAAATTCATAAACCCTATAAGCACACTATCTATAACACTAAAACCCTCATCTTATTACCGGAGCTATTGTTACCCCGTGGCGACAGCCCCAAATCCCATAACGCGTTAGCGTCATTATTTTTGTAAATACGGAAAGATGGCTTGAATGATCTGTCGATTCGATTGGCTTGTTCTACCGACTCAGCTATACTGGACATAAATGACGTACAGGTCGTATGATCGAATGGAGATACTGTGATAGGCTGTTCGATTTCAATATCTTTACTATGTGATAGTTTGGCCTTGAACACCAGCGCGTATTCCAGCTTATACAAAGCAGCTGAGGTTGTAAAGCCTGATTGGGCGTATAAAGGAATGTCCTGGCGTTCGCTGGCAATTAAACCATCCTTTTCCTTCAATTCGGCCATCGGGAAGTCTAATTCCAATTGAGATGTGTGCCCACCATCAATGAGTTTCTTATCTACTTCTTCCGACACTTTGGCTATCCTCCTTCGTCGCTCACTGGGATCATCACCCTCGTGGTTGAAATGTATAATTTCAATTATTTGCATCGATACCTTCAAGAGCTTGATTCGTTTGATCTTGGATTTTAGATCGACATTAGGTGTGATTTTCACGTAGGCCAGCACTGTATCTAAGGGTCCATAGGATGAGATAGGCAGCGAGAAGTCAAAATCCACCAAGTGATCAGACGATCGAATTGATTTATATACAGGTACCTTAAAAGACCCGAATGTTGATAATGTGTCATATCGCTTTATTCTAATAGGCGACGCAATATTCAGCGATTGTTGCTTGCCGTAAAATATCGATACAAATAACTGATATTTAGACTCCACCATTCCCTTGGATATACTAAGACTCGCCGGTAATGGTCGATTAGTGGGTAACTCCAGAATGAATGGCAGGTCCATGGCAATAACATCTTCATTAGGTCTGCCGGCAGAAACCTGGAATAAATTTAATTCTTTCCCTACAAGAAATGATTGATCCTTTTTTGGACCATTGATACTGGGCTTATTCGAAGGGGGTTGTATTGTATCAGTACGGTATAAGGCCACGGAGACTCTTGAAATCGGTATAGAATTGGCGTCTTTAGATCTTATCTCAACCATTCCCTGTAACCTTGGCTGTATATGAATTATAACAGTTAGTAAATTATTTCCTGTTCTACCAATCTTCCGGGTGTTAGCGACTACTTACCCATGTGGCCGAAATCCCCGGAAACCCGCGAATAATATCTTCATTTGGGGGGCCCTTAACTTTAACTTCGAGTGGAATTGACATTTGCGATTAAAAAATTGTTAATTATCGACCTGGGTTTCATAAATATCCTGGGTCTCACTCTATTTCTTTTTTTTATCTCAAATGTTCCGAAGAGCCAAAATCTCGTTTGACGTTAAAGGTGTTAATAACAAGTCCTGGGCGTTGCTGCAGCAACGAGATGCTCCCGGATCGCTGAATTCGCGTTTATGTACCATTCGAGCTACTTCAACCGATGTTCTAGCCGTGCTTGAATCAAATGTATCACAATGAATTACATACATAAATTAATAAATAAATATATTGGTCAATAAAACTAGATTCTATACATCTTACAGATCCCATGAACTAGCCGCTTTCTTGTCTGCGGGGGCTACAAAGGGATTGTCCAAGGCATCAATCTTAATATCCGAGCACAGGACACATTTTTCAGAAATAATGCTTTCCAATTCTTTCCGAATATCCTTTTTGCCCGACATTTTGTTCAATTCGCCGATTCGTTTACGAGTTTTATAGTCGCCATTCTTTAAAAGCGTCTCGGTAATACAGTCAGCGTGAAAAGCGTGCTGGCAGGGGAACACGTAAAACTTCCTGGTCAGTAAGGGATACATACAGATTGAGCAGGCCTCACCAGGCTCAACCAGGGCATAGCGTTTCTGAAACTTGGAAATCTCAGATTTTAGATTACTAGCCACCGACACTGATTCCTGTATATCATATTGAAGGCTTGATATTAAATTACTGTAATCCTCTAGTGACCGGCATACCTCTTCTTTGACTTCATCGATTGACGTGAAATCAGGTAGTAGTGGTAACAGATCTTCCATCTTGAGGATATCGCACTGTTTCAAGAATTCTAACACTTCTTTTATTGTATCTTTGATCGATATTACCTTCTTAGCAATATTAAGCCATAGTATTCGTTTTAGCTCGTCATTATCAGTCGGTTTATCGGCAATAGTGGCCGCTAGTTCAATATTATTGTTATTAAGCGCTAGCTTTACCGCTTCTTCATAAAGACCCATTAGAGAATAAACATGGACACACGACTCAATGTGGTTATTTTTCTTAAAAATTCTCAAAGCAAAATCAAGGTTGTAGCGAGGGTTGTTGGATTGTCTTTCCAAGAATGCCAGAAGTTGTGTCTCATTTTCCTCTCTACTGGAAGCGTATATGGACAAAATAGTATTGTGAACGACTGGTTCAGTATTTTTCAGGGTATTAATGCAGTATTTCAAGTATCTAATAGCTTGATTGTCCTTTAAAGCAATTTTTCGACTGTTGTTATAACTCAGGATGGCAGATATCAACCGTTTTACGTCCAACTGTGACATTCTCATCCAAGTATCCACAGTTTTTTCTGGGTTATTCACAAGGAGCACAGTAGAATATTTATAGACGATTTCAGGATCATTAATAGCTTGTAAAATACTTAATGATTCATCCCAGCGTTCTAATCTAATCCAGTAGCTAAGGGCAAAGCCGTAGTCGTTAATTGCCGACGCGTAGAATAATAATTCTTCACGTCGACTGTGTGATGCTATGATTTCATATACTGTACTTTTATCCAAGTCATTCTTATAAGTTAGGATAAAATCCTGATAATTCTTAGTTACCGATTTGATTTCCTCTATAATCGATTCCTTTGAACTATTTGAAAATGATCCCTTCGCAGCTACTAGATCGTCCAAATAATTTAACTTTTCCATATAGATTTCTGTGATCCAAGATGTTAACATAATTCTTTGCATTAGTGATGTTTTCTTCATACAACCTAGCTTTACGGTAAGGTATTGTCGCAATGCATCATACTCTTTCGCATCCATAAATGTGAGAGCAATAGATTCGAAAGACTTGCTTGATTTTCCTAGCATGAGAGCCGCTTTTAAAAAATTACCTTCTTTCAATAATGATTCGCCGTATTCGCCATAAACAATATCTCTAACTTGATCATCTCGAGCTAACTTCAAAGCTTCTTCATAGTTGCTACTAGCTAATAGGATCTTCCAAACGGCCCTATCTTCGTCAGTCACAACCACTTCATATATGTTTGACCTAGAATAGACCCAAAATGTCGAATTTTTAATGTCAGAACAGGCACCTAGTAACCGCTCATCGACTGCGTTGGTAACTTTACCCTCGAAAACAATCTCATTATTCAGTCTGCTAGCAGCGAATATCTGTCTTCCTCTCAAGATGATGATGTGGTAATTGGTCAGTAACAAAGAATTGATATCTTCGGGTTTCTTCAACGCTGGTAGATCAGCTGCCAAAAACAATTGTAAGTTATCAAGTATATTTTCGGTAGGCACAGTAGGTTCATTAATTTGCTTTAATGCGCCATGAGCTACGCCAATGCCATTCAATACGGCAAATCTAACCTCTGAATTATCATTGCTCTGAGGTGAAGCTATTAAACAGGGGTACTTTGACGGTTCAAATTCTTCTATCTCGGGTTTCGCGGATTCAAAAAACTTAGTATAAAGTACGTTTGTTCCCGTAGAATTATCGGCGGTTGGAACCTTACCACTCCAATAGAATATCTTACCACCGGACGTGAGTATTATTTTTCTAAAGTACGGGTCCTGTGAAGTGACAGTTAAAATACCAGAAATAGCTACACCATCAGAAGTTGACCAAAGCTGTTTCATAAACTTGACCTCTTTCTTAAAGTATTCTTCTGATGGTTCGATAAAGGTCTCAAATAAATCACCAGTGGAAGTACCGACTAAAATTGAGCCAGTAGATCTTGTGGGTTCGAAGGGATTCCAGCCCACACTTGTGATATGAAGGCCCTTGAACTTATGTAACAATCTGACTTTAGTCGATTGATAGTTTAGAAAATAAGTGTCCCCGGCAGCTGTTGTGACTAAAAGATGTGAACCGGTGGGATCCATGAACAACCGCTCGATTACTGTGCCATCATTAGACTTCTTCGGCAGATCTATATCGTCGACATCCTGCGGGTGCTCCAGATCAATACGAATAATTCTGCCAGTTTTCAGTCCTAGGCATAAGATATTGCTACATACCACGAGAGATACGATGTTATCCACGTCAAATTGAAACTGTACCTTTTCAACATCGAATAGGGGCGTTTCGTCCTTTGCAGAGAGCAGACCGGTGGTGACAAAACCCTTGCTGACCTGGTCAAGATCTAGGTTCGCGTCGATCATTAATCTAATAAAATATGCTCCGAGCCAATTGGTACTAAACTATTATTAATAGTGTTAATAATAAATGTTGCAACTACTGTAGAATGCTTTGGTCTATGTATCTACCACGATGGCTTCAATGTAGCTTTGTGTGCATAGTGGACGCGATTGGGAGATCAGCCAGTGGGGAGGTTATCCGTTGGGCTCTCAGCCACTGTCTGTCTTCTCGACCCGAGCCGATTAGGAATTAAGGGCGTTCTAAGAGTCCAAACAAAACCCACGATGGAAGACATTACCGCCATTTTAGAAGCTTATGATTTAAAGGAGGAGTTCCCTGATGTTTACACCGAGACCAATGACTTTGACGGAGACCACAATTTTGCAGGCGCGGCTCACAATATCTTGCCATCTGACGAGAAGGATCCGTTAGGTCAATCGCGGTCGGTTTTATCGCTGTTACATGAGAACGGTATTGACGTTAATGCTGATATTTCATTACGAAAAAAATACTTGATTTCATCGCGTGAATTCAATCCGCGTTTGTTTTTACGTGATACACGGGCTAACGCTTCTTTGGAAGAATTGGAGGATGCATTGCACTATCTTAATAATCAGATGTCAGAAGGTTCGGAGGCATTACGGTATCTTATTGAGGATAATTACGATAAATTCGTTAGATCTAAATCCGCTTTAGATTCGGTATACGATCTGATTGTTGGGGACGGTGGTGTAGCTCAGAAGGCATGGACAATTGACCCCATAAAGGCCTCAGTGGACGAAGCTACCTCTAAGGCTACCTTGGCGATAAAACCTGTGATTGATAATAAAGCAAAGGAGAAGAAAGTAAAAGCATCATTACATTTATTGCGTCAACGTGGTAATTTATTTGATCTGCCCGCCCGTATGCTTTATCATATCAGGAACAACGATCATGACAGCTTGATTAGAGATTACAGGAAAGGAAGAGATTCTATATCTAAAGATGTGTCTGCTGAATCATCTAAATTTGATACGAACAATCAAATTGTCAATGAAGAAATCTGGAGCCGAGTTGAGTCGGTAATTGACAGCTACCGAAAGGATACATGGCAAAAATTAGGTGAGACCTCCCCTGATAAAGATTATGGTCAATTGATGCGTAAGCTTCTTGAAATCGGAGTTCAAGATAATCCAATCAAAGAATGGGTTCATGTACAACATTCTAAACTTGAAAAGGAGCTTACCGATCAGTTTGATCTTATTAGATTGACAATGGAGCTATTGAGACAGAATATTATTTCAGTTCCTCATTCTTCATTAGATGTTATTACCCTTTATGCGGCCAATCCTCAACTTAGCTCCGTTAATAGTAGGGAAATATGTGACTCGCCTGAAATCATCGAGATGTGGCTTGCGGTGCGTAAGTTTGCTAAAACTATAGGTCAATTGGCGCTCAAGATCGGACAGTTTTGGAAGAGCTGTACTGGTTTCCTTACAGGCCAAACCCAAAGGGGATGGCAAGATGAATCCCAAAACTTTTTAATTTTCTCTGATTATGAGACTAATGAGATCAATGGTTTAATAAGAGGTTTAATATCGATGTTGTCGGAGAGTGTTACTGATTTTTTTCATAGCAAACCTCAATTGCCATCCAAAAAGAATAAACAAGTTATTAAAGACATTGAATTGGGAAAGGTTTCTGATACTTACTTCTTTTTGCCACCTTATGCTAATTCATTTAGTACATTACGGTATTTAGGACAAACATTGTCAATTCTTACTTCATCTTTTGGCGAGTTATCTAGTCTTCAAATTTCAGCACATGCTTATGAAGAGCTTTGCGGGATGTTGAATCTTATTCGTGAAAAATGTTTGGGTGCTGCGTTCTTTACCTGGAGTTATGATGCTTCTTGTCTCTCATCAATGGAAGACTGGGCTCATTCGGTTGATAATTCGGGTTGTACTAATATGCCGGCCCTAATAAGTAACTATCAAACGGCTATCATGAAGGGAATCCACACATTATTCTATTTGCCAGATGATCAAGCTAATTCTGGTTCTTTAATCCTGCCTCAACCTTCTAGTAAAGTTATCAGTGATTTACAGGAACAATTTAATTCAACTAACCGAATTGTTGTAAAGGGCTTGATGGAACTTATTGATCCGTCGGTTATTAAAGCGTCCCAGCAGGTTGGTAAGAGTATTGAATCAAAAGCTAGAATCCAATTTGAAGCTCTTGGTAACCTGTCGTTCGACGAAAGTAACGATCAACATATTAAACAGGGGTCTAAAATGCTTTTAGTCCTAAGTAATTTAATTGAATTAAGGTCCAAGGTTTTCCCAGACTTATACCGGACATTTGAAAAGACTTTTATTACTGCGCTTCAGTATGACCCGACTGAAATCGAACAGTTGAAAAGCAAACTTTTCGTGGATTATATTTCTTCTCGAAGAGCCACGATATCCGAGGTCGTTAGAGATGGTATTACTAGCAGTCAATCAACTTGGGCTTCCGATATTGCACCTACTAGTGTGAGTAATTATATATATATCTCTCTTTTGATGCTGGTCATCATTCATTCTAGAGTTTTGGAGACCTCGCCCAAACTGGTTGATAGTGTATTGTCGTCTCTTCAAAACCACGCGCTATTATCCATGCTAGAATCATTTAGAGAGGTTGAGTCCTTTGGTAAGGGTGGGTGTCTTCAAGCGGTCGCTGATTTAGAATTTTTTAGAGTCACTGTAGAATCGTTTGAAAGTGATGAATCTCATGAAAACGTGGAATTAATCATTGATGCTATTCGTCGCAGCACAGTTGATCAAGGTGTTTGGAGTAACGACGGTCCTTGGGCTGAGATTGAAGACCTTCTATCAGACTGCTGGAAATCTACCGAGGTAAGTTTTTTTTGTTTTCGTTTTTGATTACTTTTCCTGTACATTAGGTATACTAACTATATTTTTTTGTTCTTAGATCCAATTTTCGTGTTTCCGCCATTGAGGGTTGTTCCAGAGGCCAATACTACCTTTATTTGTAGATCAAGGTCAAAGACCGGATATTTAATTAGATAATTATCTGGATTTTATATATATAATTGCCTTTAATATATTTTGCTTTATTATGTTGTTGTTTTTTTGCTAATTCTGAGTAAACCTCAGAATCTGCAATATCATGCATTAGAGTTGTCAGTGCATTCACGCGCTTTATCGAGGGTTGAGGCCGCACCACCCCGCAGTAATCCGTTACTCGATCTTGTAATTAAGTTATAAGATAGCTGGATCTTATATGAAAAGCACGCCAATTTTGTATTATAATATTTTATTCAAACATGGACATTTTAGGAAGAGAGCTAGTGTCCCATTCGACCACCTTCGGTAATACTCTATCGGTAAAGGTAGATGAAGACGTTAGTGCGATGTCGATATCCCCCTCCGGAAGGGATGTGGTTTTGGCTTCGTAAGTATTATTTAATAGATATAATAATCAGATATGGATATATACTATATCGATCTTGTATGTCTGAAGTAAATATATTTTTTAATTATTACTGACATATGTGTAATTCTGCTGCGTTGGTATATTTATAGAAAACAGGGTTTGTTCGTGGTGGATCTCGATGACCCCTTTTCTCTCCCTAGATGGCTATATCATAAGACTTCATGGGAAGTTGCTGATGTTCAATGGTCATCTCATGCTTCAAGGCCATATTGGGTGGTTTCGACTTCAAATCAAAAGGCCATGGTTTGGAATCTATCGTTACCATCCACCAATGCCATTGAACATGTTCTACACGGTCATTTTCGGGCGATTACTGATATCAATTTTCATCCACAGCATCCTGATGTTTTAGCAACATGTTCAGTGGATACTTACGTTCTCAATTGGGATTTAAGAGATCCATCCAAACCTTCACAGCTATTCTCTGATTGGATTTCAGGAGCAAGTCAGGTCAAATGGAACAGAGTTAATCCCCATATTCTGGCTTCTAGTCATGATCAAAGAGTCCATCTCTGGGACGACCGTAAGGGTTCGATACCCTTTTGTACAATAAATGCTCATTCTAGAAAGATTAATGGTATAAACTTCAATCCTCGAAAAGAATCTCAGTTTACCACTTGTTCCTCCGACGGCACGGTAAAATTCTGGGATTACAGGAATGAAAATCCTCAAGAGGCAGATTACACTATTATTACAGAATTCCCAGTTTGGCGAGCACGATATACGCCATTCGGTACTGGTTGCGTTATCATGCCTTTGCGGGGGGGTAATAACTCCATATATTTGGTTAATAAAGGATCCCAGAAAGGCGTTTCTATGTTGGATCCCGTATATGTATTCAACGCTCATACCGAGCCGGTTCACGAATTTTTATGGAGATCACGGGGTGGTCAGGGTGATATAGACGATCGTGAATTCCAATTAGTCACTTGGTCGAAGGATCATGATCTAAGATTATGGCCTGTTTCAGAAGATATTCTTCAATCGGTCGACTATGATAGAAGCAAAAAATTGAACGTTATGTCAACTCGGCGTGGGGCACCTTATATATCCTTTTGGTCTGAACCATTGGTTAGTAGGGATGAATTAGGGTTTCCCCTTATTCGAGGTTTTGGGGCCTCGGGTGTGTTTAATGGTGGTATTATTTCGGATATGAGACCTAATTATGGACATTCCTTGGCCCCTCAATACAAAAACTTTCTCAATACTAATAATCGATATATGTCAGTTCCAAGTGCATTGGTTAATCGGCATAAAATGGTTAATCTAGAGGAAAGACAGTTACAATGGTTGCAGGGTGTGCGAGTGGGAAATCGCGCAGACGCTGGTGGTCTTGATATGTTTGGTTATTACGATAGTGAAATATGTTCTAATCTTGGTGAGGAATTAGGTGCTTTGGCCAATAAGTTCCCTAAAATTCGGTTTGAGAAAATTAATGTATCAGCTGGAATTTGTATCATATCTATGATTGGTCCATGGGGTGAAAATGGTGAAGGCGTATTTATTAGATTGGAAATTATATTCCCTGAGAAATACCCTCAGAAGGGTTATCTACCGGAATTTAATATAGAGGAATCTATGATTATCGGTGAAAAAGAGCAACTTGGTATGAAAGAAGAACTGGTAAAAATTGCAGAGAAGTTTAATTCAGTTGGACGGGGTTGCTTGGAAGCATGTATGAGATTTTTACTCGATCAGGTTACTTCAGATGAGTACGATTTTGATTCTCTAGAGCAAGATATTATTAATGAAAGTGATCTTGATCTATTCAATGAGTCTGGGTATCTCGGTAATAGTATTATTACCGATGATTATGAAGAACCTCATGTTATTAGTAGCGATGAGGAATACATTATTCCTGAATCTGAATCTGAATCGGAGGAAGATGAAGATAATGAAAAAAGCCATTTGGATTTGGTAACTCATAATAGCTTTATTCAACCTTCTTCTATATCTAGACCAGTATTTGAGAATACGCCATTTGCGCTAGGTTGTGGCGCGCGCTGGGGGTCCGGTGGTTATTTGATATGTTTTTTCGAAAAGAAGGAAAGGAAGGATATGACATATAATGATGTGGGTATTCATAAACGTAATGACAGGTTTAAATTAAGGGCCTCTCGACCAATACAGTTAGGTGTTGGCGGATCAAATAATGGTGATGATAGTTCATCCAGTGAATCTGAAAGTAGTAGCGAATTTGGTATTGATAAGGCATCAAAATGGGTATTGACAGGGAAGTTCAAAAACCCAATGGGTTTTAAGCAGCGTAATATGAATGAATATCATACTAGTGTCAATGGAAGTTCACTTAAAAGTGAGGGTGCTGTTGCGGCTAGTAAGTCAGATACGATATTCGTTGGAAATATTGTTAGTATTAAGGATTATCGACACCTGATTCCCTCGCGAAGGGAGTTGGCACTGGAATACAAGATTACGGGTGATACTTGTGAGAATCTAGCTAAGCATAATGCTGAAGTGGCTGCCAAATATGGGTACTTTGATGTCGCTGACTGCTGGCGATTACTTTCAATGATTGATTCTATTTCGGTGCCTATGAGTGGAGTTATGCAGCTATCACAAAATTTAAATATTGAAACTACATTGATAAACAGTGATGGACATTATTTCTGGGGTTCGCACCCGTTTGGTCGACAATGGATGGTAAGCGCCATATTCAATTATTTTGAGAAGCAGCATAATATGCAAATGTTAGCTAATATGTCATGTTTGTTATCTGATTACATGAGATGCAAAACTAATGAAGCAGAGAAAGGATATCAGTTAACGCCTGGTATTCGACTATTGACCCCATTTCCCAAGGCAGCTATGACTAAATATACGCGAGAAATATATGAAAAGGGTGAGTATTTTCCAAATTTTACGAATTTGCCAATGACGAGTGAGTTGGGTGGAATTGATATATTGGGCCCTAAGTTTGTGGGATCGACCCGAAATACGGGTGATCTCCAAATTCATTCACCGGTGTCGTCTGTGGGGAAGCATGGCAGTAGTATCTTTTCGACAACACCTGAGAAAGTTATGAATAATCGAAATTCATCTTTGTTTTTAAATAAACATAATAATGACCCAAGATATTATCACGATAGTATGATGGGCGGAAATGGCTTTGGTTTGGGGGCTGGTTTAAGTACTGGGGTTAGCACGGCGGTCAGTGCAAGCACAAAACTGCTAACTCCTACTCGATTTGAATTTGACCTTTATAATGGTATGAGCAACAGTTATCGGCCTTCGATTAAAAGTCATGATGGTCGAGTAACTCAGCCCAGCAGTATCGTGTACAGCGATTCAATTGTTGAAAATCATAATGTCAACTTTAACAACGGCAGTGGTAACCCTAACTTAATCCATGCCAATTACAACTACACTGTGCCGCCAAGGTTGAAGGTTGAATTTCTAAATGAAGATTTATTTGAAACTCAACAGAAGCAGAATTATTTACCATTATTAGATCCCGATATGGAGGCGAAATATCGGGCTTATCGTAGTCATTATGCGCGGATTTTATTCACTTGGGGTCTACAGATTGAGAGTTTGGAGGTAATGAAGTTTAATTTTTCGCCGCTAGAAAATGAACTAGGGCCATCGGTATTTAGTGAGCATTATTCGGCTGCTATTGGTTTAAGGCCCGTTTTGAGTCACTCATTTGGACAGAATGATACAACAGGTACAGGTTATAGCACCAGCAAGTTCAAAGAGCATGGTGATTGGCCGCCCGCTTATGAGGATGGCCCCAACTCTGGAAAGCTTGGGCTTACTGATGATGATTATTACTATGATGAATTTGGAGTTCATAATACTAGTGCTAGTAGATCTGAATTGAGTTCCGCGGCCGCACGAGGTCCACGATCGGCTCGTCTTAGAAGAAGAAATTATCGTGAGGTGCAAATTGAAAATTATGTTAATTTACGGCAGTGTAATTATTGTAGTTTATCTGTCAAAGGTCGATTTACTCTGTGTCTGCGATGCGAGCATATATATCATGTCGGATGCGCTGCCGATTGGTGTGCTGAGGGCGTGGACGAATGTTCGAGTGGTTGTGGGTGTCACTGTTTATTTAATTCGGCTTTATTTGCTTAGTATAAGACTTTTTAAGACTATTTATTTATTTATTTATTCGGGTTATTAATGGGTATAAATATTGTATTATATTTATATTTCAGGTGGTTTATAGATATTGGCAATAATGAAAACTTAAATACAGGCCTGTATTTATTGTGAAATTTCAGAATCATAATAATACTTATAATTTAAATGCTAAAATATAACCAAACAAAAATTCGGCTTCATATACCTCAGACTGTATGTATATAAATATATATTGATACCGAAAACAGGGGGGAACTAATTAAATAATTGAAAGAATCTATTCGTCATCAGTTTCAACCCAACCGTAGGAAGCGAGCTCCTTACGAACTTGACCTTCGGTTGAGATCTTTTGAACTTGAGTATCTTCTAACTTATCGCCGTTGATTTGTCTTTGTTTAAGATCTTCAATAGCTCTTAGCTTCTTCAAGAGCGATCTGATTTTCTTATCTTCAAAACTCGATCCGGTAGGGCCATTGAGTTCAGCAGGGGAGGCGGAGTCAGCTTCATTAGAGGTAGCAGCGGCAGCGGCAGCGGCAGCATCACTGGAGGCAGTAGCGGCAGCAGCGGCGGCGGCTTCTTCTTCTTGTTCCTTGGCACGCTTAGCGGCTTCACGCTTCTTCTTGTTCTTAGCAGCACTCTTGGATAATTCTTCCTTGGGGGGAGCGGCACCGGGGACGACCTTAGTTTTAGCAGCACCAACCACATAAGCACCACCACCGTTAGTGGCAGTAGCCGCACCTGTATTATTTTTAATTTCTAATTGATATAAGGATGTGGTAGAATTTCTGGTAACACCAGCGATACGAGCATGAGGGGGTACGTAAGCACCCGCGGGTTTATCTGAAGTCTTCTTAACGATCTTAACATTAGCCGCGACGGATTCGTGAGGCTTAGGCGCTGGTGATAGGGAACGTAAGGGGAATTGATTAACGTCTTGGGGTCTCCAGGTAACTTGGTATAATTCGCTGTAATCCTGGACGTAAACTAATTCACCACTGTGATGCCAGATCTTAACCCCATTATCAACACGTAAACGGGGGGAAGTAGTAGCGGTAAGAATAAACTTACCATCGGGGGACCATTCACTTACTGAAGTATTAGAGGCTTGGAAAGTAGAAATCTTCTTAAACTTGTCTTGTCTATCGTAAATATCAACGGCACCTTGTAAATTACCGAAACCACCAATAAGGACTAATCTACCTTGAGGGGAGAATTTAATGGTATTACGGGGGGCTAAGGGTAAACTATGCACTTCATTACCACGAGCGTCAAATATGGTGGTCTTAGCGGGCATGTAACCGTAGACAACACCGAATTCACGCGAATTAGGTGACCATGAGAAATCATAGATGGGTCCTTCCTTATCCAAAGTAATCTTGGAATCATAGGAACCGGCGATACCTAAGAGGTAAAGATTAGTTTCACCGTAATAAGACTTACCGGTTTTATCAACTTCAGTCTGAGCTAAACAAAGTAAGGAAGTACCTAACTTATTCCAAAGCATTTGGACGTTATCGGCCTTAAAGAAAGTCTTTTGGGAGACGGGTTGATTAAAGTTAGGTAATTGGTAAATTCTAACGGCGGCGGGCTTAGAACCCTTTTGAGCGATAAATACAGCGACAGAATAATTTTGACCGGGGGAAAGCGCAAAGGAAGAACAGTTTTCGACTCTAAGTTTAGACCAAACGGTTTTCAAATTTGATGTTTCGTAAAAGGCAACCTCATCCTTAATCAATCTACCAAAGTATTTTTCGTCATGAGTGAACTGTAAATTCCAACCAGATTGAAGTTTACACATATAACTATGAATGAGTTCACCGGTAGCTGAGGACCAGATCTTCATATTAGGGAAAACCTTGTCTTGAATTTCGGGGTCCTTCTTGGGGATTTCCCATGTAACTAAATATGTACCAAGGGGGGAGAAATCTAAATCATTAACAGTTTGAACATCGATAGTCGCGATATCAACCCCGGTCGCGGCATTCACAATCTTAACGTAATCTTGCACGGCGTAAGCCATATATTGACCATTGGCCGAGTATTTAGTACATCTCACAGGCACTTGAGGGGCTTCAAATTCTGATATCCGGGAATAATCAGGTGTAGCAATGTTTAGGTCCAAAGACTTGGATAATCTGGTAAGATATTGCGTCACGGGAGTAGCGGTTTGAGAAGACATGATTTTTTTCTCAGTTTGTTTTTTCTTCTTTAGCTAAAAAAATATATATATAATAGAGGGTGAAGAATAAAATGAAATAGAATTTAATAAGATTCTGCTGTTTGTCTTCGTTTTTTCAGTTTTAGCCGCGTTTTCAGTTTATCAATTAAAGGATACAATACAAAAATCAGGATATGAAATCGATTTATTGAAAGGAAAGAAAAGAAAAAAAATTTAAAAAAAGTCAAATATTTTATCAAGGGGGTAAGAGTGCGTGTTTGGTCGTTGGGTGGATTAAGTCGACTATAAGGCCAAATAAAATAATAATCCAAAATGTACCGTAACAGAGAGGGAACTAAGAAGAAGGGAATTTATAAACAAAATGAACAAGAATGGAAGGATTCGAGTGGTTTCTTTGTTGTTTCTTTCTTGAATCAGAAGGTTGAAAATTTCAGATGTTCTAATTTGGGCGTTGATTGGAAATTTCAAGGCTGGCAGAAACTGAAGAATCGAAAGTTTTTGTTTGTGTTTTGGGCTGGGACCAAAATTCCCAATTCGGATAAAATCTGATCTGAAAACGAAAAACGAAAATGAAGAAATTTTTTGAGCATTAGCTGGTAATTAGTGATTTTAATATATAAGCCACTTTTATATATATATATATATATATATATTTACGGTAGTATAAAGTTTTTGAGATAAATATATATATATACATGGAAATATACACATATATGGCAAAAATATGAATAATGCAAGGTAAAAATTTATACAAATATGTACATATATATATATATAAAAACCCTAGATAATGCCCTGGACGATATAAAATAGTAAATAGGCATTCTTAGTCGCCAGCACTTGAGACTGAGAGATTGTAGTGATGGTAGAATCATCAAAGCTGTACCAATTACCATCACGATTTTTGATCATGCAAGTATAATGCCCGGTATTTATGGAACCCTGATGGCAAATGACCCCAAACAACTCGTAAATCATACGGCGGCTAGATGTTGGCATTGATGATGGCAATGATGATGATGATGATGAAACAGCGGAATTATTTCCTGAAGTGGTGTATTTGGTCATATCAACATACAACGGGAACTTGACGTGGGTATCGATCTTGGACGAGGTACCAGTATGTTGGAACCGTTTGAGCTGAATGGATAAGACATTGGGTAATCGTTTAATGGAGAGTTGTTTGGAGACGTGGCGTTGTTGTTGACAAGTATCACATGAGTACATAACATCCAAGTTCTCGGCGCGCGTGAATCGGTCTAGACAACCAATTAGTGATTCGTGGAATGGACCACTCGTGGTATCATTGTCATGACTGCTGGCCAGTGTGGCCTTTTTGGGAATGGGGTCCGATACCGATCCTCGCTTTTTACGGATCTCTAATGATAAATCCAGCATGGGATCAATGGTTTTAGTCACAGTACCGCAAGATAAGCAGGTGATACTACTTTGTAGTTCACCACAAAAGGTACGATGGGTGATACATTGACAGTGTCGGTCGCTATTTTCACCATGATCGTGGGTATCAGTATCGGTATCTTCGCTTTCTTCTGCCATACTACTATCATTATTATTATCATTATTATTATCACTAATCTCGTTATCACTATCGTCCTCGTGTTGTTGTTTCATATCACGCTGGTATCGTGTCTTGTGGTAAGATGTCACATGTAGTTCGTTGAGAATAAACTGTAGAAACTCATGGGCGTCCTGTTCACTGTATCCGGCCAATGAGCGCTTTGTCTTCCAGGCTGAGATGAGGAAATTGCTCGGTCCGTACCCGAGAATACCGGAGGTACCATAAAAATCCATAAAGATCCGATCAATGGAGCAGGCCAAACAGGAATCACCCACGGTACAATTAGCGGGATTATGGCCATCCGACAGGAAATGATTCCGGATAAACGGATTATGAATGAACGATTGTAGGACCACACTGATAAAACAAGTAGCTCCCATATTGTAAAAGCCACGTAGACCAGTAGTGGATTTGTATACGGGCAAGTCACCCTTAGTTTGAACGATATGCTTAAACCGTGGCGAGGCCAGCATTAACTTTTGTTGACTAGTTAATTGACGATGTTGTAATCTATTAAATTTCTCAAAGTTTGAAAAATGCTTTTTCGATTTGGATCGCGCCCTCGATGATGGTGATGATACCGCGGTTTGCGCTAGATACTGTTGGATGGTAGTCTTGCGCACGATTTCCAATTGAAGATCCACGATGAAATCGTTACATTCACAGCAAAATACCGCGGCTAGTTCATTAGATTTCAGGTCCACCGCAAACCCATGCCAGTCTTGGTTATGATTTTTGGGATCGTCCTTACTATTATTATTATTAATATTATTATTGTGTTGTTTAATATGCAATCGACACCCGATAAGACCGCAATCGAGCCCCAAGCAGGCCATTGACCAATCGGTGGATAGCGGAGACGAGAACGAGGTGGAGGTTGACTTGGATGAATGGCAATCATTACATCTTAATGCGATTGAAGGTGGGATTATCGTGGTTGGATCGTCTTGGGGTATATTGTTTTGATCCAACTTGAGTCTTTTCTTACTATTATTAGCCACTGTGGGTAATTCGGGGTCACCAACCTGCACATTGGCGGCACGTTCTTCATTCATCATACGAAACAAACATAATTTCACAATAGCACGGTAGTTTTCTAATATAGTCGATTTGGATTTGATTGATGGGGTATCCAGCTGGAGATGAGGGCATCCATTGGGAGCAACTGGGTTACCAGTGGTACCATGGGAGGGACCATGGGAGGGGATAGGAATAGCTAGGGGCAAAGAAGGACCATCAAGCTCAAGATCAAGATCAAGCTCGGGGTCAGCGTCCTGATCTGATTCAGTATTTTCCTTAACTTTGGCATCATTTTGACGAGCGCCGATTAGATTGAGGGGTGATTTGGCTGCATGGCCAGATCGCCAAGCCGGTGGGTTGTCGGAATTAGTTGAACTCGCGGTAGTAGTGGATCTTACCACGGTAGCGGCTATGGCAGAGGATCGTCCAGGCAGAGTCTTGCGAGCTGACATGGTATATGAATAAATAATAAAAATGAAATTTATGAAATATAATAAAATAAAACGAAATGAAATAAAATAAAATGAGATGAAATAAAATAAAATGAAATAAAATATAATATAATAAAATAAAATATTTAATGCTCAGATTATTCCTTCAGTAAGCGGATCAAGGTCTTAGATCGATAGATACTATCGAATGACCAGGGCTAAGCGAAAGAGCCAAATGACGGAGGTCTGGATGAAGATCGATAAGATGGTAGATGTGTTGTGTGTTTGGCCCAATAAGGTTCCTGGCGGGAGGTAATCAATCTATGGGGCTATCACGATCAGGCTCATCGTTAGGAGGAGACTAAGGAGGGCGCCCTGAGCGATAGTGCCCGGCTTAGTCATCAATGGCGGGAGGGACGAGATGGGCCCGCTTATGTCATCGAGTGTTTGGGTGGATTTAAAGTTTTTTACAGCTCTTTTACAACTTTTGACTCCTTTTTTTTAACAGCGGATCTGAGTGGTTTGATTTGCAATATAGGCAGTTGGCCTGGCTAATCTTTGATCACATCGCATCGGCCGATGCCCCCACCTTGATGGCCTTGTTTAGATATTAAGATGATTAATAATAACTCAGCCCATCGCGGTCAAGTGACCTTGAAATACGAGGGCCCTGCAGCGCCCGCCGCGCCACGGATGAATCGAATGGGTCCAGTGACGTCAGCGGGCCACCGCCCTCACTCACCGGGACAAATACGTAGACAAATCGCCACGAAGCCCAATGGGATGGTAGAGTAATTGCAGCTGTAATGGACGCCCCGTGAGTGGGGTGGGGCTGTATGATGGGGGAAGTAGGCCGTGGGTGGGCTCTCTGTTTGTGGGCTGAGGCCAGGTTGGCGCCCAAATGGCTCTATAATTCCGTGGTTCCATGGTTTGTGGCTCTATGGTTCTGTGGTTCTGTGGCCCTGTGGTTCTATGGGCTCTAAGGTGTATGGCCCTAGTGCCCTGGCCAAGGCTTGGCTGGCGGCGTGGTGGGTGGTGTGTTATATGTTTCCCCGCGTCCCAGAGGTTGCTTGCCCTCTGTGCTGCATATTGCCGCTACCAACGTTGTCTCTGTGTGTCTTATCTACGCTCTCTGTCGCTCTACTACACGGGCTCTCCAGCACCGTTTACAAGCCCAATGGGTTTGTGCGGCATATCTCCGCAAGGCACCGCAACCAAAACGCAACCAAAACGCAACCAAACGCAACCAAACGCAACGCCGGCGGAGTGACCCTTTGCTATTAATTGACTTTCGCCCCCTGCCTGCTAAACGGCCCTAGCTGATTGGCCGAGCCCCGTTTATGCTTTTCCCTGGCAATTGCTATTTGGCACCGTCATCCATCGCTGTGGTCGTTGTTTTGTGCTTGTGCGCTGGGTTTGTAGGTGGATACCCACGGTCTGGATCCCTTTGGAGCCGTTGATTTCAGGGGCTAATTACTAATTACCATGGATATCCCCAGGGCCTAGATATCTATATAAGCCCCTATGTTTTCCCGTAGTTAATTGCAATTCTTTTTCTTTTCTTTTTTCCTTTTTCTTCCTTTTACTGTTTTTTCCTCTTTTGGTTTTTCTTTTCTATACAAACTACCCTATCCTCTACTCCTCTTTACTATCATTCACAAAATGTCCGATAATTATACCACCTCCAACGGGTGTCCCGTGGCTGACCCTAATCGTTCCCAACGCATTGGCGAACATGGTCCTCTTTTATTGCAAGATTTCCATTTAATTGATACCTTAGCTCATTTCGATCGTGAACGTATCCCCGAACGGGTGGTTCACGCCAAGGGTGCTGGCGCCTACGGTGAATTCGAAGTAACCCATGATATCACCGATATCTGTAAAGCAGATTTCCTTAGTAAAGTCGGCAAAAAGACTAAATTGTTTACAAGATTTTCTACCGTAGGTGGTGAAAAGGGTTCAGCTGATATGGTCCGTGATCCTCGTGGATTCTCAATTAAGCTTTACACTGATGAAGGTAATTTAGATCTCGTGTATAATAACACCCCTGTGTTCTTCTTGCGTGATCCTATCAAGTTCCCCTACTTTATTCATACCCAAAAGCGTAACCCACAAACCAACCTTAAGGATCCCAATGCCTTTTGGGATTATTTCACCCTAAACCAAGAGGCGCTTCATCAAGTTATGATTTTGTTTTCGGATCGTGGTACCCCGAAATCATTTACTAAAATGCACGGTTACTCTGGTCATACTTATAAATGGGTCAATGCCAAGGGTGAATGGGTTTATGTTCAAGTTCACCTTAAGTCCGATCAAGGTATTGAGAATCTCACTGCCGCTGAATCCATCAAATTATCTGGTGAAAATCCTGATTACTGCACCCAAGATCTCTTTGATCGTGTTGATGCCAGTGAAAACCCATCTTGGACCGCCTATATTCAAATCATGACCCCAGAACAAGCCGCTCAACAGGAATACTCAATCTTTGATTTAACCAAGGTATGGCCTCAGAAGGAATTCCCACTCCGTCCCTTTGGTAAGATGACCCTGACCCATAATCCTCAGAATTTCTTTGCCGAGACCGAACAAGTAGCGTTCTCGCCATCTCATACTGTCCCCGGTATGGAAGCCTCGGCCGATCCTGTACTTCAATCTCGTCTATTTTCTTATCCCGATACTCATCGTCATCGTTTGGGGGTCAATTATCAACAAATCCCTATTAATTGCCCGTTGCGGGCTCATAACCCATTCCAACGTGATGGTGGCATGGTCGTAAACGGGAATTATGGCTCAGAACCTAATTACCCCACCAGGGGTCGTGGTGGTAAATGTCCTGGTGTCAAGGTTCAATTCCGATCGGATGCCGAACTATCCACTAATAGTATCGTGTGGACTGGCAAGGAGGAAAATTTCCACTGGAAGATCGATGAAACTTCTAGAGTCGATTTTAAACAACCCGCCGCCCTTTGGCAGGTCTTTAAGAGAACTAAACAAGATGAGGCCCTTATAAGCAATATCGCCGGTCATTTGTGCGCCGCTGATACTGCCGTACAGGTCGCCGTTATCGAAATGTGGGCTAAGGTTGATAAGGAAATCAGTGAACGCCTGGCTATGGCTCTCAAGTTGTAGTCTTGAACATGGAGTAGTAATCTAACCATTCCTTTGCTTGTTTGAATATTTATTTATTCATTTATTTATTTTTCCAATTTTGTTTTTTTTTTTAAACTAATAAATATTTATATTTATATATTTTTTTTCACAAAGTCCTCTTATTTTGTGTTTAAACTTTTTTTTTATTAAATCCTATATATCAGTAACATATTTTTTGTTAAATTTTATATTTGTTAAAACTTAGTTTTTCTTTTCTTTTTTTTTTAAACTTTCTTGTAATAAACCGCAGTGTTGTATTCACCGGCCACAATCACTTGTTCAACCTTAACATCCTTACGGTTCTTGCCGGTAACTTTATCAACAAAGCTAAGGGCCCGGTTCTTGAAAAGTTGTAAGGACATCTTAGGCATCATAGCGAAATCCATATCAGTAGCAAACGTTTTCGATAAATCAACGCCTTGAGTGAGGCCACTAGGGGTAGTAGTAGCAGTAGTAGTAGTAGTCTTGATGGATTCTGTCGTCGCAGAAGGGGTGGTGGTGGTGGCACCATTATCACCGGGTGTAGTGAAAGCATCTAAGCGTGTAGGAAAGGCAATGTTATTCTTCTTACCAGTACCAATTTGACCGAATTCGTTATGACCCCATAAGAGAACATCACAGTTGGTTTCTTGTTCTTGACCCTTTTGATCTTGTGTGGGTTGGTTGGCCAGGACGGCGGCAGCGTGCGTAGCACCCACAGTGAAATAAGATACGGGAACCTTGACCATACGGGATAAATTGTCAGAGTACTCAGTTAATCCAGTAAGGGCCTTGATCTTACGCGGGCTTGATGAAACATGGATGAAGTTATTAACGGCTAATTGACCGTATAAACCATTACCGAGTGAGTACACGGTATCAGCCGGCACATCATCATCGGCCGCATGGACTTCACTACTATTGACAGCGCTAAGAATATTGGAATGGAAATGCGCGGGGGCACCAAGGAAATCACGGATAGGATAATCACGTACGGAGAAGTAAGTATTGTTACCACCGGCAGCAATAAAACTTACCAAGGGTACACGGAGACGTCCGAATAATTTATCCACGGGTAAGAGAGTAGGTAGGGCCAAGCATTCCCTCTCGTAAGAGTAAGCGAAACCAAGTTGGCCAAAGAGGTTGGAGCCAAACCCCCATGCGTTACCTTCGTTATCACGTACAATGGAGTGGTAATCACCGGCGGCAATTTGAACAATATTACGTTCACGTAATGTGGTGATACGGTGCAACACATTAACCGGGGGGAGACCGTCAAATTGTGAGTAGTTCGCTAAACCGAATTGACCGTAAGATTTGTGTAAATTACCGTAGGAGGTGGGTTGATTCTGTTGCGTGATGGTCTTTTCGGGCACCTTATTCTTGTCGTCGGGTGAGAACTTACCAGTGGTAGCGGAGTAAACGGTACCGGATTCACCAAGGGCTAATAAATGTTCTTTACCAACTTGGATCTGGGTCAGTGTATCCATTTGCTTATTAGCCTTTTGAGCCCTCAGGATATCGTAATGGATAGGGGCCGATCTCTTAAACAACCAGGGGAAGTAGCTGAATCTGGGTTCTTTAGGCTTATTCACACCGGGCAATTCCCCAATTTGTGTTTTCTTATCAGCGGCAAAGGTATAAATGGTACCGTTCTTACTCAAGGCATAGACCTGGCCATTACTGTAACGGACCTGTTGGATTTGTTTACCCTTGAGGACATATTCGGGGGAAACTGGGGCGGTGTTTTCCTTTTCTTCAACGTAACCACGGCCCCACTCGAGTACATCACCGGATTCCGTCACGGCCAATCCGACAGATTTTGATAAAGCCAAATCGGTTAAAAGCATATTATCAAAATAGGGCATTCTCACGGGCTTACGGATTGTAGTTGATTCCTCACCCTGAGCCTTTTGTAATTGAACAACGGGGTCCTCGGCCATACTAACCACATTATCACCGTTAAAACCCCAAGCGTATACACCGGGGGCTGTGGTGGCCAAAGTTTGCTTAGGGTCACTGGCAATTTGTTCATAAGCAGGGGCAGGTTTAACCTTCTTATGTTTTGTGGTAGCAGCGGGTAGGATATCAGATTCAACAGTATTCTTAGCTTCGAGTTGAATGGAATCAGTGAAATTATAAACGGCAAAACCGGCCAGGGCCATGGCGGCAGCCACCGCAGCCGTCATAGTAGTGTAAGTCTTCTGGTTATTATTAATATTATTATTTTTAGTCGATTTAGCCGATTGGGTGGCATAAAGACGCCTGGAGACCCTAGCGACACGAATGGCCGAACGGGATGATTTAGATAACATCATAATTCCAATATGATGGCCGCCAATTGGATTAAGCAATTACGATATAATGATGATAATGATCGATACCTTGCTATACCTTGCTTACCAGGAGACGAGGCTAATTTTTGTCCCAAGCCTTTGAGCCTTGGGAGGTTTGATCTGGCAAGCCCGCGGCGGCCGCGGCAGGGGCAAAATGACAAAGAAAAACCAGCGACAATCGTAAATAAAATAAAGCAAATCTACCCAAGAACTTATTATTATTATTTTCTTTCCCTGGCCGATCAGAAACCGTCTCCCTAGATTACCGAATACCATGAACCGAATTACGAGGATCCAAGTACCGAGAGCTATTTTGGGCCAATATACGCTTCGTAAGTTCCAAACGCAAGCCCCCTTGGCCGCCCAATACCACTTCGATACCCGCAAGTTTGCCTTCCAACTAGAGCGGGAAGGATTCAGTGCCAAACAATCCAGCGCGGTACTTAAAGCTCTCAGCAATGTTATCGAGGAAAGTATTAAGAACGTTGAAACATCATTAGTGACCAAGGAGGCCCTATCGCGCCAATCTTACCAGCAAAAGGTGGATTTCGTCAAACTTAAGGGCGAGCTCCAAACGCTAGATAAAACGGAGTTTCTGGAGATCACCCGTGAGTACGAGCGTATTAAGACCGATATTGAGAAATTACGACAGAAGTTAAAGGAGGGCATCAATAAGACTCAGGCCGGCGTGCGGTTGGACCTTAATTTAGAAAAGGGTCGTATTCGGGAAGAAATGAGTTTACACGATATCAAGATCGCCGAGACCGACGCTCGCATCGATCAGGAATTAAGTAATATGAAAACTCAGATTGAAAGTGTAAAGACACAGGCCGTTCAGTGGTTAATTGGTGTCTGTACTGGTACCTTTGCTGTGGTGTTGGCCTATATTCGTTTGTTAACTTAATCTAAATCCCTGCTGAGATCAGGCCAAGTCAGTGTGGTATAGACTACAACTAGATTCCGTCATATAGAAAATAAAGATATTTATTTATAACGAAAAAAAAGAAGAGGAAGAATTTAGAATCCGAATTAGCTGGGGTTAGTGGTGCTTCTATTCACAATATATGAGTAAATCCTGCAGGTGTTCAATATTTATTCCATTCTATAATTTGTTTTGAGAAGATATAGAGCTTAACCCATGCCAGGTAGTATACTTAGCATTCTTAGGTACAGGGAATTGTTTATATAATTATAATTGAAATGTCCTTGAATAGTTAGAGATAGAATAAACGGATATTCAGATATTATTGTCCCCATATTTTCGAAAACTGCCCTAGAAAAAAAAATAGGCTGTACAGAGATGATAGTAGTGTAAAACGACTTATTGCTAATTAAGATAGATACTCTTTTCAGATTTGAGATACAAGATTAAGATAAATATTATTTATAATAATATTTATAATAATAACTATTACTATGATTATTATTTTAGAATATTTGAATTTAAATCTATGTTTTATATTTTATTTTGTTTTTTAGTTCAATTATTGATGAATAATTTGAGTCTTCGAAAAGAAATTAATTTTCTGAACAAAAGAATGATAAAATAAAAAATAAAAAATAATTATCACACGTAATATATTGATATATATTAAGTTAGCTTATTCTTTATTAATAATATTTCAAACAAAGTACTACAGTACTGATCCGAAAATGGAGTGGATCATACTGAGATTATGGTGGATACTATATTAAATCTCTAGTCAGACATGAGCGGATAGCCATTATAATAAAATACCGTCTCAGCAGCTCACGGGGGAAATTGGCCCCTGGGAATAAGGATCTATGAGATACAGAGTGTGAGTAGGTATTAGACAATATATGATTGGCAGTACTTTACGAAAAAGGCGCATAGAGTAAATTGTCGATTTTACACATTTAGTTATGGACGTGTGCTTTGCATAGATCTATTATGGCATGGCGCATAAAGCGTATTTTGAGTTTTTATAAAATGGAATTAGCGTCGTTTCCCCGGTGACAGCTGTAAATGGCTCAAAAGATCGTATGGAAATGAAAAAAGCGATTGGCGACGTTCGCCGATCGTCTGGTTCGAACAAACCGAGCACGACGCATTAATGTTCATTGTGGAACCAAATCCCGCGATTATGCAACCTCCCTGCGTAAACTTTAGGCACCTTGGGATGAGCCAAGATCGAATCCGGATTTTCTTCCTGAGAACGGAAGGACAATGATATTTATGTGCGGGTTTGGGTTTTTTTATATTTTGTATATCCAGATAATTATTGTATTTTAATGATAGTTAGATACGACCCGCATACCAAATTTATATACATTCTAATACTATAAAATCTTGTTTTCTTTAATTCTCCCCTTAGTTAGTGTCTAACTAACTTAAGAAAGGTTGGAGACGGCAGTTTGAAGTTGGGAGGTCAAGGTGTTGATTTGGGCAAGACCGGGAACAAGAGCCGTAAGGGAGGTGGTGCTGGAGCTACCTAATTGTTGGAGGACGGGAATAAGACTGGTAAGGGTGCTAACCAGGGAACTGAGGCCTTCGGTACCAGTGGGGATGGTAGAGAGGAGAGAGAGAAGGGTGGAAAGGATGGAGCTAACAGAACCGAGGACGGGGGAAACAACGAGAGTACCAAGAACTTGGGTAATACCGTTGGAACCGCCTAAGGTGGTGATGGTGGAAGTTAAGGTTTCCACAGTAGCAGCTAAGTTAGCAACGGCATTGGCAGCACCGGAGACGGTGGCGGCAGCATTACCGGAGTTGGCAGCGCTGGCAAGAGAGAGAACAGTAATGAGAACACTAGCTAAGGTAGATTGGAGTTGAGAAACAACAGTGGTGACGTTACCAAGACCGGAGAGGGAGCCAGTGGCAGCATCAAGAACACCAGATACAAGATCACGGGTTTGAAGGACTTCGCTGGAAAGTTCAGCAGATTCTTGAGCAACGGCCACAGTGTTGGAATTGGCAACGGGGGCAGCGATGACAGGAGAAACGGCCATTAAGGCAGCAGCGACGGGGAGTAAGTTCTTGATGGCAACCATTTTGTTTAGTAGAGTGTGATGAGAGTGTTTTTTGGATAATCTGTTATGATGAGGAGAGAATGGAAGAAAAAAGAAGGTATTTAAGGTCCAAATCCTTGGGTATTTATACTTATTTGAATTGAGGAATTTTGGCGCTCGTCTAATGAATCATTTTGATAATATGACATATTTTGTTAAATCTCACTAACTAATTTCATAATATTTACCATTTCCAATTTTGGTATCTTTGAGATCTAACCTAATATTCCATGTACAAAATGCAAGCAGGTCGAGGTGCATGCTGACGATCGTCGTCACGCAGGCTTGGGATCGTCGATTCCTGATAGATTCGTAGGATTACGCATATGAGCTCCTCGGTTGGCCCTATATCCTCGATGAATGGCATGTACTCCTGGGCATCCTGGGCCCCGGTTGGGGAGAGCTGTCACTGCATGCTGGCTATATGCCTTTTGAGAGCGATTATTCGATTCCCTTATTTCATCTGTCCTGAAAATGTATAGTATTCGGCCTTGTCTTTCTATGTTCGGTTGATTAATTGTTATTACTATAAATCAAGTCAATATTGAAAGCTTTCATCTTTCCTTAAAACAAACTCTAATTACTAAACAAGGCTAGGGTTACCTTTTTTCCTCTTTTTTTTATATTAAACGATATTTTTTCTCCAATATATTTATTTCTTATTCGTGATTTTGATTGCATTTTCCTCTTCTCATTGTTATCTAGATTATATATTAAATCGTAGATTTAATATATATTAACGGTGATCGGTGTGTACCTAAAAAGCATTAAGGATGGGATCGACGTTGGACGCTTTTGTACTTATACATTAAAGTGCCTAACTACCTGTGATCTATTTCATGTGCTTCGTTGAGATCGCCGGCGATAATCCCAAGGGTGTAGAGGTTTTTTGGGGGTTGACTCCAGGGAAGTGGGAATTAAGAAAAGAAAAAAGAACGACAGGGTATGAGACTTCATATAATGATTACGGTCAGCCACGGGATTATAGAATTGTTAAATTACCTGCCAAATGCACTCAAAATAGAGCCTTCGTAGTTTGGCGATGCATAAATGCAACCTTCCTCAACCAGGAATACTTACTCACTCGGATACTATCCCCCGCCTATTGCCTTCAGGCAGGTATAACGTCATAAAGCAGGCTAGGCCCGAGGTAAATATACATATATTTGCCATATTGTAAGATTGAAAATTTTATATACAGTATGTAGATAAGTTTCAAGAAAAAAAAATCAATTTCTAAACAAATTTGGATTTTCTCAGTCTTCTTAAAATGAAAACACAAAAGTGTATAATTTATACCAATCTATCATGGATAAGAATTCTGCCGAGCTGTGAAGGTTGGATCGCGCAGATAGAAATGCGTGCTTATCTAAGCGGTAAAAAAGGAGCGGGAAATAAAGTACAGGAGCGATCAGAGAGCCAAAATGGGCCATGGGTTTGATTATTGTGGATACACACAGATGAATAGGCTCCGGTACACAGAGCTAGTTTAGTGGAAGTAACATCGATATATTTTTTCTTTGTCCAAAAATGTATTAATAATATTTGAATTGAGTCTAGTTCGTTTGTTATAGAAAAGAACTTCTAATATTTTTTAACGGGAAAGTTTATCGCAATCATAGTCCTTACGCAGAATATTATTTCTAATTTTATTTTATTTCTTTTGATTCGCTGATTATGGTATTCCTGAGAAAGCGATTCAGAGCTGCAGAAAAAAAGGGGTAGATATTTTAGCGTATTAATCAAGATGCAGCTTTGTTAACACTTCGAAGATCAATTTTTCTAAAGGCAAACTTCCTCAAAGGCAGCTTTCCTCAAACGTCCAATTGCACCAGTTATATTCGTGGAAATTATAATATGTTTCCAATCACAAGGACACATACTTTAACCAGGAGGAAAAACTATGGTGAACGTTTGCAAGAGTTCTCTCGAACCAACTCTTATTATTTTCCCCCCATATATTTCCCTTTTTTTCCAAAAGCCGCAAAACAGCTAATAAAGAAGTTGAGGTTTATTTTAGGTTTTCTGAATCATGTTATCAGCGATATCTGAGAAAATTAATAGGTATCTCCAGTCGCTCGTTGGATCTCCGAGGTTAATGTAAACCAAAAGGTTATGACCCCAATTTTGAGACAGCAGATTCATTCTCCCAACCCAGTACTTAACTTGAACCTTAACATAACAAACCCACACAATATCGTATCCCAACAGTCCACAAAATCCTTAGAGGAGGACTATGACTTAACATGTCCTGTAAAATGGACGAAAAAATTAATTTTTAAAAACCATAAAAAAGACTGCAGCACCTTATGTTCCCACGTGGTCTCCCACCGTAGTACTTATGAAGGCTCTCACTGGCTTAACTATGATTGATCGGACGGGAAATCGTGCTTTCCAGTGGATATGGCCGCAGACAACTGTTTAGTTTGATGTGTAATATCGCCGCGGCCGCCAAAAAAAACCAAATTTCGCATAATTGGTTGTACGTAAACTGGGGGAAAAAAATAAATTTCAAGAACTTCAGAAGGCTTCGTGGAACCAAAGATTATGCAAATTGGATCTAAACCCTTCCCTAGTATGACGGCATACAGCTACTGACTATTGATGAATTCCAGTGGTAAAGGCATATAATTCAGTTTAACCTGTAAAGCCATATACTATCATCTCAAGAGTTAAGAAAACCCAGCAGAATTTATATTGTAAGGTTAACACTTGCCCTTCCTTAAAATGCAGTAGTGGTGAGGTTGGCTGAAGTTAACTATCAGCCCTGAACGAAAGTAAGAGTTTCCAGTTGCACAGAATTTTACGGGAACGTCTAATAAGTATTGGAATAAAAATGAATGCTACAAATCCTGTTTTTTATCGTGGACAGCGACATCCATACTCTACGAAGGATTCGTGGGATTTAGTTAGGCCTCATAGGGTTAGGGTTGTGCGCGCGCCATTGCTTCGGGCATTTTACTCAACGGGTTGTGGGACTCGAATCTAAATCTGGAGGAGTGGCTAAAAGGTGCCGCGAGAGATCAGAGACAGGCAGCCCAGATAACCAACGCAGCGAATTAGAGCTGACATGGAAGATGACTCCCAAGTCATAATATTTTATTATATTCTTTATCAAACAAATCTGGACATATAGCCGCTTCTAGCGGTTTCGGTTTCGTATATATCCCGATACGTCTCGCTGCACTGCCGGTGACGTACTGAGTCCCAGATGTACCGGCTCCACGGACCCCAGTTTACGCTGCCAACGTGCCCAATTGGGCACGTTCGCATATCCGCAACACGGGGGCGGCAGATATGCTGCTCTCTCTCGCCCGAAACGGTCACTATATAGGGCGGCGGCGTAGTCAGCGGCTCGCGTGAGCCCACACTCACTATAATGCCACGTTTACTATAAGGTCACGCGGGTCGTCAGTCTGGCTCGCTCGCTCGCCCTCTTGCTGCGAGAGCACAGCTTGCTGAGCCTCGAGCCGGCGGCAGTGCTGCTTGCTTTCCGCTTTTCGTCTCCGTCCCTCTCCATCTCGACTCACTTGTTGCCACGCTTCGTTTCGTCTTTCCACACTGTTGTATCCCGCCTTGCACTTCGGTAGTCGTTAAAGGTGTGTATTATTTGCAGGCTTTTGGCCGTCTAGATCTTTTCGGGCCCTTTGGCCCTTTTTTGCATGTTTTTTGCATGTTTTTTGCTTGATTTTTGCATGTTTTTTGCATGTTTTTTTGCACTTTTGTTCTCTCGGAATTCGTTAGATTGGGGTCCTTTTGCGACTTTGGGTGGCTTTGGGAAATCTGGGAAATCTGGGGGACTGAGACATCGGGCCTCTTTGTTCCCTTGGCCCCTGGACCCTTTTATGCTCTATTAGACCCCTCTGTTTCACAGTTGTGTTTCACCTTTTTGTTTCACAACTTGGCCAATCTTGCATGTTTATTGCATTTCACTAGTACCCCTTAGAACTCCAAACAATATTATTATTCTTTTTTTTTAATCGGACTTTATGCTAACATTTTTTTCAGTATTTTTTAACCTTCTTATAGCCTTCGCTCCCTCACTCCTTCACTCCCTCACTCCCTCCTTTAACCTTCACTCTCTTCTTTAACCTCCCCCCCCACGTTTATACGTCCTTACCTAACTTTCGTCACTCCTTTGATCTATTAAAAAAATGCACTTTTCCAACCTCCTCGCCACCGGTCTTTTAGCCATGTCCGCTGTCGGTGTTATGTCCCAACCCTTGGACCATCAACACATTCACAAGCGTGACAATGCCGCTTACGTTACCGTTAAGGTTACTAAATACGTTGACGCCAATGGTAACGAATTGCCTCAACCCACTCCTACCGTAGCTGACGTCCCCGCTGTGGCCGCTACCACCGCTCCCAGCGTCAACACACTTGCCCTCGTTAACGACGCCGTTGCTGTACCCGTCCCTACCACCATTGCTACCTCCTTTGTTACCTCTGCTTCCGCCGCCGCTGCTTCCTCCTCTGTTGTCTCTGTCGGTGCCGCTGGTGTCGCTGGTATTTCCTACTCTCCTTACAACGCTGATGGTACCTGCAAGTCTACCAGTGACGTTGCCTCCGATTTAGCTAAGCTTTCCGCTTACCCTATGATCCGTATCTACGGTGTTGACTGTAACCAAGTTGCTAACGTCCTTGCTGCTCTCAGTCCCGGTCAAAAGTTATTCGTTGGTATTTTTGACGTCACTGCCATTAACTCTGCCCTTGATACTATCGCTTCTGCTGTTTCCACTTATTCTTCCTGGAGCGTTATCGACACTATCTCCGTTGGTAACGAACTTGTCAACAGCGGTCAACAAACCGCTGCTGAAATGGTTGCCCTCACCTCCCAAGCCCGTACTTACGCCAAGTCCCTCGGTTTCACCGGTTCCGTTGTCACTGTTGATACCTTCATTGCTGTCATCAACAACCCTACTCTCTGTGATGCTTCTGACTACATTACCGTTAACGCTCATCCTTTCTTTGACGGTTACGTTACCGCTGACCAAGCTGGTGACTGGGTCCTCTTACAAATTCAACGTGTCTGGTCCGCCTGTGGTAGTAACAAGCGTGTCTTTATCACTGAATCCGGCTGGCCTTCCCAAGGTGATAACAACAACGTTGCTGTCCCCTCTGAAAGTAACCAAGCCACTGCCATTGCTTCCATTAAGGAAAAGGCTGGTGATTCTACTATTTTGTTCACCGCTTTCAACGATTTATGGAAGGCTCCCGGTTCCCTCAATGTTGAGCAATTCTGGGGTATCTTAAACTAGATGTCTTTCTAAAGCCTTTCTAAAGCCCTTTACGGAGTCCTTTTTTTTCTTTTCTTTTTTGAAAACGGTTTAAAATGAGATTTATTCTGACTGATTAATGCCTATTTTTTAACTTATTTTTTAACTTATTTTATTCGTCTTCAATCGATCTCTACTTTCGTTAAAGAAATAAATCTCTTTCAAACCTTTTCTCCTCGTCTGATTTATAGTCGTTCACTCGTTTTTTCTCTCTCCCAGACTACGGTCTTTTAATTAGTGGATTTATTTTATTTTTATTCGCTTCTAATTGATCTACTTTCGTTTAAAAAAAAAGCCTTTCAAACTGGTCTTTTATTTGATTTATAATAGTTTACTCATTTTCTAAGTTCTCGTCTTCTAATTTAGTGGGGCTTGTTTTTAGTTCTATTTTGTAATCCTTGATAATCTCAATATATTAGTTTAGTGTGAAAAAGAAGTAAATCTAGGTTTTCTACTACAATCTTGAAGTTCTGTAGTCCACCAGATATTTGTGATTTTAAGCCTTTTTTTCCTTCTATCATTTGTATACGATTACAAAACTTAGTTTTTTGTATCGCTTTTTAGTTTCTGCCTTTCTACTGGCCCTACACTGGAGGACGCTATTATTCGAGAAACAGCAGTGATAACTGGAGAAGTCTATATAACTAAAATGTTGCTTGATCTCCACATTTGCTCTTTAAAAAAAATGGTGTGATGGGTGGATAAGGATCACCACCATGATGAAAACCAGCGGCATCTAAGATAACCATATTTTAATTTATGACATCAAATGAAGTTGCTGTTCAATTTTTAACGACCTCACGGTTGAAATATATATTCCCTTATCTGGCGAGTGTTTTTTCTTCTTTTTTCTCATTTTGTTTTCTGTGATATTTTTTTGGTAGCCGAGAGGGGAAAATAAGCCTTTAACTTGTGAGACTCGAAGCGATACAATACGGGAATTTTTCCAAGAAAAAAAACGGTATTACCAGTGATGCTGCCATAATATATATCTTTTTCGGTTTAACTACAAAAACGGAATGAGGATCTGGTTTGTTTGTTTTCAAAAGGGAAAAAAAGACTGCAGCACCTTATGTTCCCACGTGGTCTCCCACCGTAGTACTTATGAAGGCTCTCACTGGCTTAACTATGATTGATCGGACGGGAAATCGTGCTTTCCAGTGGATATGGCCGCAGACAACTGTTCAGTTCGATGTGTAATATACCTGGGTCAGCAAAAAGCCAGACGATTTGGCGTAATTTATTATTATAATTAATGTTCCTCATTCTTGGTTGGGCGGTATATAAATGGTCTGAGGTTTCTATAGTATCATTGTTTCTCACGCTTCTCTACCTTCATGTTAGGCCTAATCTCAGGCTTATTGGACTTTAACTCCTTAAAAATACTTAACGATCTCTTATGTCTAAATGAGAGGCATTATCTCAGATTGAGACAATAGTTTGTTTGAAATCTTAAATAATATTCAATATAATAATACACACTGTACAAAACTAGTAATACAAGAAACAATAAATCAACATAGAATACAGAAAAGAGCCTACAAAAATAAAGGCACTGCATCACAATTGGGACTACCGCAGAGTAGAAATGAAATTATCCAAATTATATTCTTCTTCGTACTGCTTTTCATCCCATAATTCACTGAGTTCACCGATCGGGTTACTCTTACCACCACTACTACCACCATTTCCGGAAACATCGGAACTGATAAGTTGGCCCGTAGAATCAAGCATACCTTCAGTATCATCAGTAGATATACCACCATTGGCACCGGTGGCAGCACCGTTACCAGTACTTCCAGGGGGCGCGTTCACGCCATTATCTTCCACATTGAACAGGTCCAAAATCTGGTCAGTATCCATAGAACTTAAACCAGAGTTCTGTTGATTGATAATGGTGTTAGCAATGTTCAGCTTAAACTTTTGGAGACCCATAATCTTTTCTTCAAGAGTATTTTTGGTGATCAATCTGTATACATTCACAACCTTCTTTTGGCCGATACGATGGGCACGATCCATGGCTTGTAAATCATTCATGGGATTCCAATCATGTTCGATGAAAATAACGGTATCAGCCCCCGTCAAATTAAGACCAAGACCACCAACATGAGTAGTCAGTAACAAAATATCAATCGAGGGATCGTTATTAAACTTTTGTACAATCGAATGTCTATCCCGCGGATCGGTGGAACCATCCAGTCTCATAAAAGTCACCGACGGCATATGCTTCTTCAGTAGATCGTTTTCAATAATATCCAACATATCCTTCAATTGACAGAAAATAAGAGCTCTATGTTGACTGATGACAGAATTAGCAATCATTGCAGTGCTATTGGATGTGGCACTGCTTGACGATGAACCACCGTTACTGATACCACCTTCGCTACCAATACCACAATCCAGTAATAAGTTTTGTAAGGCTAGCAATTTAGGAGCAAAGCGAATATCGGAAATATTTTGCTTGCTCTGTTGTAATTGAAGCATAACCTTTTCGTACTGAGGATGTTTGTCGTTTAATACCAAGGAAGGATGGTTACATAACTTACGCATGTACTGCAGGGCTTGGAAGATGTGTTGCTTACCAGAATTCTTTTTATTATCGTCAGCATCGGAAATGGAGCCGCCGGCTAATTCTGATTCTACCGTTGACTTTTGTTTCTTGGTAAAATCACCGTATAGTTGCTTCTGTAAATCACTCAGTTCACAGTAGTAATCCTGAATAATCTTGGGAGGTAAATCACTAAGTACATCTTCTTTCAATCTTCGGAGTAAAAAGGGTAAGACTTGTTTATGAAGTGCTTCCAAGGCCAAGGCACCAGCTTCTTGTTCCTTAGATGAACTTTTACTGTTCTTACTAGCAGCAATTGGTTTCGCAAATCTATCATTGAAAACCTTCTCAGTACCCAAGAAACCAGGCATAAGGAAATCAAACAGAGACCAGAGTTCCAGTACATTATTCTGGATAGGGGTACCGGACAGAATTAAACGATGATTGGCGTTAATCCTCTTAACACTTTGAGTTAACTTTGTGGCAGCATTCTTGATAATATGACCTTCATCCAAGACACAGTAATTGTAGTTATCCTTGGAGATAATGGCCACATCATTACGGGCAATATCGTAAGATGTCACAATGATATCATAATCATTAAAGGTACCCACAAATTGAGATCTTACATTTGGGGGTCCGGCGTAAACGTTAACCTTCATGAAGGGCGCATACTGCTGAATTTCGTGCTGCCAATGGCCCATTAAAGTGGGAGGACAGATAATTAAGGTCGGCAAGCGACGGTACTCACTATTGCCTGATTTCTTATATTCCTCAGCTCTCAGATAATGATCACTGGAAATGATACAGATAGTCTGTAAAGTTTTACCCAACCCCATATCATCACATAAAATACCATGTAGATGATATTTGTTTAAAAAGGCCAACCAGTTCACACCATCTTGTTGGTACTTACGTAAATCAGCCTTAATGGCCACTGGTAACTTGAAGGGCTTAACCTTGGTGGGATCCAACATTTGACTAATGAATTCACGTTCACGGTCACGGCCTTCAAGCAAGTTTTGAGGCATATCTTCCGGATCAGGGATACCTGATTCCAGAGGCACCAGTTTGATAATAGAAGCGAAAGTAGTCGTAGCTAATAATCTGACATCCTTATCAGCATCACTCATACGGCCTAGCACGGGTACAATCAAAAATACGATATAAGGTAAAATGTCCGATCCCATACTGGATGTCAAGTGGTAAATACATTCAACAGAACCTTGTCTGGAGTGTAAGTCGAGCGCGTTAGGTACCATAGGCAAAACGGTTTCAACAAGCGACGAAATACCACGACTCTTCATGACCTTACATACGGTAGCAAAACATTTGGCCGCAGTATAACGTAAAACGGAGAACTTACAACCCAAGATACGATGGATAATGGGGAAGAAAGGTATGAACTCGTCATATAAATCGCTGGTTAAATGAGGCAGGAGAGCACGGGTGACCGATAAGGAGTCAATAATTTCTTGTCCAATGGTGGACTCATCACCGTAGATATCATCATTATTTAAGGAAGCAAAATCACATTCTTTCAGGTCACGAAGGGCTGAGAACATACATTCCTTTAACTTGGGGATCTTATCGAATAATTCTGAACCGTAGAGTTTGGCAATTTCTTGTAAGGAGGTCAGTGAGCCCACTCGCTTGATCTTAGCCGCCTTAACTTCCTTTTGATGCGCGATAATATCGGCGGGGTCCGTTCGGGCCTCTTCCTTGCATAGTGACAGAATGCTATCCTCAACCTTCTGATTGATGTGGAATTCGGGTACTTCAGAAGTATCCACGCATAAAATAGCGCATAAGTTCTTAACCAATTTATCACAGGGGCCTTGTTTACCGTTTTGATTAAAGAGATGAATTAATTCACTAATGGACTTGGCGGTTCTGTTTTGTAACTGGCCGTTTTCTTCACCCTTGATGGATTCCATCAAACTGCGAATAATAGGGTTCAGCTTTTTCGGTAAGGAGGCGGCTAAGGAGATATAAGCGGCTGCACATGCGGCATGGATACTGATATCACGGCTTAACTTGAAATCCTTGGCCTCCTCAATAGAGTGCATTAAACTACGGTGCGTATCTGATAATGCTTGGCCAGCAGAGATACGGTAAGTAGCGGAAAGACCACGCTTTAATTTTTCGTAATTCTCAGTGGCGATTCTTTCAGCGTGTTGAATGCTGAAGGCGTCAGGGCCAGCATCAGGGTCACCTTGAACCACGATTGCAATTTGGGGTAACTTGGTACGCGACAATTTAGCATTTTCAACAAAGACGCTGAATAATGATTGACACTGGGTACGCACCGCACGCAAGTACGGTGTTAAATCACGATACATAGTTTCCTTGGGATTTGTAATGGTTTCCAACAACTTTTCCAAGAAATGTTCCTTAAATTCGGCGGGTGGGCCAGCTTCGTTGATCTTACGTAAAGATTTGGAATATTCTTCTAAAACAAGACCTGAAAGCAACTGTTGCGTAGAGAAGTTGGATCTCAAATACTGATCAATAAATCCACGGAACATTATAATTTGTTCTTGGTTCCATAATGCCATAATACGGCCCATGGCCATAGCAGCATATATCTTAGTACGCATAAATACATTATAACCCACCAGAGTAACATCACCCAAAAACATAGGGCTATCGATATTGACTTGAATATTATAAGGGATAGCACTATCTTCTTGTACGGCAACGGTAGATTTACGCTTTCGTCGTATAGCGGTAGAAGATGCTGAAGCTGGTGTACTTGTAGGTGTTGTGGGTTTAAGATCCATTTCCTCAGTTCCATTGCTGTTATCGTCCCTCTCATTGATATTACCGTAACTGGCACCTGAGGGGCGAATGAATAAGGCCGAGGGTAACTTAAATGAATGTCTGGCCACACCAATTGGCGTCATCATTAAGGTAAACAGGGGCTTAACATGTTCATGAAAGATCGAGGCAATAAGATCTGAACCACCACTACGGTACAGTTCATCTAAGAGGGAGTTCCAAACTTCATAAGAAAGCTTAATAACTTGTTCATTTTGTTCAACCAGTAGATTCTGGAAGATCAATCGTAGAATTTTACCATCGATCCAGTCTTTAGAGGTTTCACCGTCGATAGATAAAAACGTCTGCAAAGCTCTTAATACAGCCTTTCGTACATTGGTGATAGAATGTCTTAAAAATGGATATAAACGAGGTACCAAATTACTGAATGAGTTTAGCGGGTCCTGTTCGGCCTTGATCTTCATGGTCTGTAACACCGAGGGTACGGCACACAGTTTAGATAAGAGATCCATTAGATTACCAATACTGGCACTCAAGTCATCCTTCAAGTCACTAAGACAGTTCCAGATAATTACCAGAAGTTCATCGACCACGCCCGGTCGCAATGAAACGAATTCTGATACAATAGGGATTAAAGTAGCGGCACTCATGGCTTGAACATCATCATCATGTTCCTTTAAACCATGCAAGACGGCTTCAATAAGGCTATCTAATAAATTTTCATTTTTGAACAAGATATCAGTTCGAACGGAAACCATATATCTCAGTCCGAGCATACCACCATGACAGGCCTCCCAAAGACTAAATTCAAGATCAAGATCCTTTTGTAAGACTAATGTATGCAAGACATTGAATGTACTAGTGATAAGATCATCGGGTAAATGCAACAGAAGCGCACCTAAAGTTTGGGCAGTTGATTCTCGCACGGGAGCTACGACTTGATCTGAGACGTAATCACCAAACCGATCTAAGGCGAAAATACAACATAATCGACAACAAAGATCTTCAAGCCAATCGTGGTTTCGCTTATCGTTAACTTGGCGGGACTTACCTGCGAGTCGGCCTGCACCACCACCGTGGACTTTGATAACTTCTCTTAAACCTAACGCAGCACCATGACGGATTTCCCAGGATTCATCAAATAAATCAACCATCAAGAGCTCACAGATACCTTCAAAGGGCCAGATTTTAGTGTTCTGTCCCTTCATGGCTACTAACTGTGAAACAGGGGGTGGTTTATGTTCCACGACTAATTTGTTATTATGCGATTCCGTAGCGGTGAATTGAGATTGGTCACCGGAGTCCTCGGACTTAATGGCGGTGGAAGAAGAAGATGATGCATTATTATTATTGGAGTTACTGTCGTTATTATTATGGCCAGGAGAGGGGAAGTTATTTGAATCTTCACTTTCGGCACGACGAGCCGCGGCACTGTGGGATAAATCCACGGCACGTACTTTATTAGAATTACTCTTAGCGCCAACCTTAGCCCTCCGTCGAGCCATAGCCCTTAATCTAGCGCTTGATTGCGAAGTTGATGTATCTTCCTTAGCAGCCGAGGGGGAATCAGGGTCCGGCTTGACGGGTATCGTAGAGGAAAGCGAGGAATTAGTAGGGGTTAAACTTGCAGGGCTCATACCGGCCGGTGATGCAGAGGCCGAATTAGGTCTGGATGAGTGTGGTGCATCTCTAGAGTTTGATAATGCTAGGGAACCAGCTGGTCCGTTAATGTCGGCTAAATCACTGTCGTTTAATAAATCGTCTTCCATATATTCCCCACCCATACCTAAACGATTCTTTAAAATATGCTTTTGTCGTTTGAGTTTATCAGCCGCGCTTAAATGTGCGTAGGGGTCATCGTATTCTTTACCAGCACTACCTAATAATTTACCGCCGTTTTTTATAACCGATTTGATATCGAACTGAGCAAACTTTAATAACTCATCATCGTCGAAAGATTCCTCGGTATTTGATTTATCATTAGATTCTTGTTTGATATTATTGTTGTTGTTATTATCATTATCATTAGTTTTATTGTAATCATATTCATCATCATCAGTGGGTTCGGGCTTAATTTTCACATCACCATTGTAATCTAATTCTTCGATTTTGACGCGAGGTTTACTGGATTCGGGCTCATCTAAGTCCATTTTAACCTTAGAATCTTCATCTTCTTCATCTTCTTGGGTAATTCTATTAGGATCCCATTTAGTCGCGTTGGCTACGATACCACCAATAGCTCTAGCAGCAGCCACACGTGTATCCCATTTTTTTGATCCAAGATAAGGGAAAACGCGACCTAAAAGGTTTAGGAGTTCTTCTGGATGGGCAGATTGTAGTGTAGCCAGTTGATCAGCGGCGGTATTTCGAACAAAGGCGGAAGTTCCGGTGTCAAGGAGTCTATATACATAAACCAGGAAAAAAGAAAAATTGACGAGTAAGTTAGCATAACTGGATTAAAGGCAAGGATAAAAAGTGAAAACTTTCCGAAGAAAGGGCAAGAGCAAAGTAAACTTACACTACTAAACGATCTAATCTGAATAAATGAGTTTAAATAAAACGAAATAAAGTCGTGAAATTAAAAGTTAGTGACGAGAATTAAAATAATAATAATAATAATAATTTACCAATAATAATAATAATAATAACAATAGTAATAGTAATAGTAATAATAAAGCCATCTGGGCTGAACTAGATAGCTATCCGACGACGTACCTGGACATGATTAGCGTTTATATAGATGTAAGGGTGGAAGGCTAAAGCGCAGAATAAAATGCCAATTCTAGTGTATAATAGGATTGAAAGTTGACAAAATAATATATACACCGGCTAGCCCTATATTCCAAGAAGCTTAGAATAGAAAAGTCGAAAAAGGGCGGGGCCAAGTGGAGGTGTGGTTAACTAGCACTCAATTAACGAGTGATGCAAGGCTTCGAAATCGAAAAAAAAAATTATAACGTGTAGGCACTGCAACCCGCGACTCGACGGTATATGAAAATGGGCGACGGGCAGAAACGAATCTTTTTTTTAAGTAGGGAATTCGCGCGAAGTGAAAAATTGGATAATCCGCGGAAATAGAATATCGGCAAGAGAGCAGGCGCAAATACAGTACCAATCCGGGCACTGGCGATATGACTACAGCGAGCGAGAGAGAAGGTATACGGGACACGAGCCTGAATTGGCTGGCGACACCTCTTTCTATATATATATACAAATAATAACGAATGTCGAGGAGCGCGTCATGCATATAGCGGCGATATAGTGGCCCGCACATAGTCTGACTGGGCACTATCTCGCTGACTCAGCGTTGCGCGCGTAACCGCCAGCCCGGGACCCGCACATCTCGGTCCGGGACCCGCCGGTGGGCTGAGTCAGCGGATCGTATTTGGGACTTTGGCGCGCTGGCCGCGAAGAGCGAAAGGAAAGGAAAGGAAGGCCGCTGCTACTACAGGCCCACAGGGTGATCCTTCCATACCTAGCTACACCCGCTTTCGCCGTCCGTCCCCATCCATAGCTATGTCTACGCGTGAGTATTTTGGATTTCCAGCGATGCCGCGCCGTTTGGTCATGCCTCGCGCTGTGCCTGCTCGGCCGTTTGCCATTATAAACTGAAGGTCGTGGTGTTCTGTGCTCAGTGCTCTTCGAACCCGCTGGTTAGTACCTAGGCTTATCGCTAGTACGGCCTCGGCTACTAGGTGATTCCCAGCCGTATATAGCTCGCTCTATATGAAGGAGAATGCCGAATTTGCGGAACCAGGCTATTCAGGACTTATATTGAGGCTATTTCAGACTGAGCATTGGCCCTGTTTGAGCATAATATATTTATGTTTTTCTCTTTTTCTTTTTTATGTATATACTTACTATTATCCTTTTTTCTTTTTTTCTTTTTTTTCTTTTTTTTAGCGTTCAACCCTTATGCGCCTAATCCGCGCGATTTCTTATCCAATGTCACCCGTTTCCAGATTATTGAATCTACCCTTCGTGAAGGTGAACAATTCGCCAATGCCTTCTTCGATACCGAAAAGAAGATTGAAATCGCCAAGGCCTTAGATGACTTCGGTGTTGATTACATTGAACTGACCTCCCCTGCCGCTTCCGAGCAATCTCGTAGTGATTGTGAAGCCATCTGTAAATTAGGACTTAAGGCTAAGATTCTTACCCATATTAGATGTCACATGGATGATGCTAAGATCGCTGTTGAAACTGGTGTTGATGGTGTTGATGTCGTTATTGGTACCTCTTCCTTCCTGAGACAATACTCCCATGGTAAGGACATGAATTATATTGCCCAATCCGCTGTTGAGGTCATTGAATATGTCAAGTCTCACGGTATTGAAATCAGATTCTCGTCAGAAGATAGTTTCCGTTCGGATTTAGTTGATCTTTTAAATATTTATAAGACCGTTGACAAGATTGGTGTTAATCGTGTTGGTATTGCTGATACCGTCGGTGGTGCTAACCCTAGACAAGTATACGAACTAGTCCGTACCCTTAAATCTGTCGTATCCTGTGATATTGAATGTCATTTCCATAACGATACTGGTTGTGCCATTGCTAATGCTTATACCGCCCTCGAAGCTGGTGCTTCCCTGATTGATGTCTCCGTTCTCGGTATTGGTGAGAGAAACGGTATTACCTCCCTAGGTGGTCTTATGGCCCGTATGATGACTGCCGATCGGGATTACGTTTTATCCAAATATAAATTACACAAGTTACGTGATTTGGAGAATTTAGTCGCCGAAGCCGTTCAAGTTAATATTCCCTTTAATAATCCTATCACTGGTTTCTGTGCCTTTACCCATAAGGCTGGTATCCACGCTAAGGCTATCTTGGCTAATCCTTCCACTTACGAAATCCTCAGACCCAGTGATTTTGGTCTTACGCGTTATATTCATTTTGCCAACCGACTCACGGGTTGGAATGCCATCAAGAGTCGTGTAGATCAACTTAACTTACAACTCACTGATACTCAAATCAAGGAAGTCACAGGAAAGATTAAGAAGTTGGGTGATGTTAGATCACTCAATATTGATGATGTGGATTCCATTATCCGAGAATATCATGCCGCCGTTGCTGGTCCTAGTCCTGTCTTTGTCGACGAAATTGATAATTAAGTTTCCTTTTTGAATCAAGCCTAAACATGAAAAAAAGAGAAGAAAAGAGGAGGGAAGAAAAGAAAAAAAGAGTAAAAACAATAACCCCTTAATTTAATTTTTCGATCTTTGAACGAAACTACAGCCCTATCATATTGTCTCACTTATCTTTCTTCTTTGCTTTTCTTTTCTTTTCTTGTAAAGACTTGGTTTGTCCATTATTCGTTTGGTTTCAGCATCTTTATCTATTTTTTTCCTGCTTCTATTTTCCTTATATGTCATTTTTCCCAAACTGGTGTTTACTTTTTTATTTACTTTCTTTGGTCCTTAATTCCTACTTGTACTTTTTACCCATTTCACTTTTTATTTAAGTAATATAATCTAATACTTTTTCGTCATTCACTGCATTATGTATACATATATATATAATTTTTCCTTTAAACAGCGTCATTTTCTGTCAAAAAATATGTAACAAGTACTTGATTTCATATATACATATATATTTCCAATTTTTTGAAGTAGAAGTTTTATACAAAGTATAATAATACAGTTAAAACCAACTAAATAAAAGCCTATAAAAAATTAAAAGAAAATAGAAATATTAGACTATAATAATATAATACTAGATATAGTAATATTGCTATATGTAAATATAATGATAAAATTTCATGTTTATTTCTTTGGTTTAAATTCATTTACTAATTTGTGTGGTTGGGTTTGTATTTTTTTTTCGCATTTTTCATGCAGGTATTAAAGCGAAACCGTAAAACAGCCAAACGTAAAATCTTTTCATCAAAGTTGATTGCCGTTGTGGCCAAGTGGTAAGGCGTCTGTCTCGTAAACAGAAGATTCGTTGGTTCGATCCCGACTTACGGCAATAACTCCAATTTTTTTCCGGCATGTATATGCTTAGTAATCGTTTTTTTGGCAGCTTTATACCAGCAAAAGGTTAAAAGTATATTCCAAAGCTGCAATAAACTACGGGAAATTGTTTGTAAGAAAATTGGTCATCAGCTACTCCTAATAATTCGTTTATGTCTAATACCGATTAATCACATAAGAAGAGAATGAATAGGAATCCTGAATGAAATAGGATATTTTTTTTTTCTTAAATAGAATTTTTATTAAGAAGTAAAAACCTATTTAAACTAATTAACAGGAAACTAGAAAGAGTGAGGAAAACTAAAATACTTGTAAAAATATCTAATAAAAACTGCAAATTACGGGGTCCAACAAGTCGATTGCCGTTGTGGCCAAGTGGTAAGGCGTCTGTCTCGTAAACAGAAGATTCGTTGGTTCGATCCCGACTTACGGCAATGACTCTTTTTTTTGAATATGGTTCGTTTTAGGTGTTTTGTTTTCCTATGGGACTTTGATTTCTCTTTGATTTTTTTATCTAATTTTTTTACCTTTTTAACTGTAACTTCTATAGTTATTTTTATGATAGAATAATTAATCTCTTGTAAAACCAAAAAAAGAACCAAAACAAACTGGTAATTAGATTCTCCAATCCCTTATGTAAGCTTCCGTTACCGAAATATATTTTTATAGAAGTTTATCAATTTCTAGTTAGAAATCTATTCTATCTCGTTCAATGTATTTTTGGTGTATATATAATCCTTAGCAAAAACCATCCGAGCTTCTTCATTTGAACCCAAAAATATAAAGGTTTACTCTTTCTTCTACTTTGGTGCTCCACCTAAATTTTCTTAAATGGCCTTTCCCACAGTAATGTTAATATATACCTGAGGTTTATTAGGACTCTATTTCTAATCGTGTTTATATTACAAGCCTTATATTCTGCCTTCTCTAAACCAAAAAGTCTAGGACGGCCAAAGAGATCAATTGGCAATAACATAACAAATATGATTCCTTTATGCAAAATCATTGGTTTTTTGTTCTCTTTCAGGTATCGCTAATACAGCATTAACAATAATAAATTAAGAATTACTTCGAATTTATTGAGTTCGAAAATATGAACATAATATAAAACATAAAGAATGAATAACGGATACGAAAAAGAAAGAAGTACTCATTCGCTACCAAAACTAGCCAAAAAAATCCGCAAAAATAAAGGCAAACTGACACAAGTTGACTTATTCTGCCAGAGAAAAAGAAACTAGGTAACTATAAAATATTGAGGGACGAAAGGGCATAGTTATATTTGATGACCTTCTCGTAATATGCCATTCACCTTGCTTAGTGCTTGATAAAAATGGCACGTTCGGCGTATGCCTGCTTCACAGGGGCTCGATCATAATAATCTAAACCAATACTATCTTCTTCATTAAGCGCATGGAATAACTCGAGATTATCACTACTCTGTGCGGAGGGTGTCTTATCGTCGTTGGATTCAAAGTATACTGGTTTACTTTGAGGATCGGTACCGCGGATTGCAGCAAATTTGATCTTACTGTACATAGCATCAGTGAATCCCAAAGCCTTTTGCAGACGCTTTTTAGTATCAACAAACTTTTCACCCTTAATCAACAAGATTGGGATAGGGATACCATGAGTTCGATGGGTATCCTTTTGGAAATGGAATATTTGAATATATCTGGAAGTTGGTTCCTCTGATATTTCATCTTGTTCTTCATCAAATGATCCCAGCTCGGAGTTCGACGCGTTCGCTTGCAAGGCTTCCATTTGTTTTTCAAAGCTTAGTTCATCTGACGTCTTTAAGGTAGCATAAAAATGGCCAATATGGTGACTATCAATTGGAGTAAAGAGGATAGGCATATCTTTGATTCTTTGAATATTCAAAGGCGTGGTCCACAATTTAATTTCGTCATTGGACACTTTATCAGTAATACCCAATTTCGCTCTCAAAATATCCAAGAGATCGCTGTAAGACCCATTGCGGGGAACTAATAAATCAACCTTCGTTTCTTCCATTATTCCATTAGTAAGCCATGAAACTCGAGTTGGCCTCAAAGCCTCTAGTTCAGCTAAGCTCATATCAAGTCTTTCATAGTACATAACAGTTGAAAGATTATCAGCATAACATGAAGAAAGAATGTTCTTGAGAACATCGTTAGTTTTCCTAATAATTCTAACACTACCATTCATTCCTTGGCAATATAATCGAATATGCGTGGGCTTCGTGTTAATATATTCACCAACTTTTTCGACCAATTGATCAAAGGTATCCTTCTTACTAATCCAGAATTCAAACTCGTCTTCATCGTCTTCACTATCAGTTACGGAAATATTATTATTTTCACTCAGCTTGGTCTCATCTTCTGTCTCGGGTTTAGTTTCACCGTTTGTGGGCTCCTCATTCGCCTTCATAAAAGCCTTGTAAGAAAAGAAGCTGATCTTAACACGATTAAGCAAAAAACTGTAAAAAGAAACGACATCCTGATAACCCTTAACCCTAGCCATTTCTTCCTTGGTGTATACCTTTTGGAAACAAATAATATCACCATTACCAAGTTCAGCCACATCGAAGGTGGTCTTGGGACCAATTGGCGAGATCATCATCGGCTTTACTTCTTCGAAAACGTTCATCAGTGTTGAAGAAGTGTCCCAACCAAGCCTTGAGCACACCAATGGCTTCAAAGTTTCAACGAATGAATTCTTGTCAACCACGAAATGACCAATAAACTCTAAGGACTGTTTGAAGGGATCAAAATATTTGGCAAATATCAAAATACTAGAATCCTTTGTAGCCGGTTGCAATTGCAAGTTTGGTAGAGCCTGTTGAGATAGTTGTTCTTGATTTACGGCCTGGTCAGAGGAAACAATGCTGTCATCACCATAGCCGATTTTCCAAGGTAATCTGACCCCGTTTTGATCATAAGAGGCCTCCTCAATCCAGAAACGGAGTATATTAGCCTTAGAACTAGATTCCATAATCTCTTCCACAGTTATCTCACGGCTAGGATCCAAAGGGATATCAGGTCGAACAGTACGATTTTGACGGCTACAACAAGTCCAAAGTCGGAATGAATTAATATCTTCAATACCGTAATCATTGGCGATTACCTTCATTAAATCCTGAAGCTTGAGTGACTTCTTGACTCTGAGGGTACGGGGTTTAGCGCCTTCTTCATCAGCTTCACGGGCATGCTTTAGATCCCAATTGGCAATATCAAAGGAATGATGTTTTTGAATTTGTAGATCGGAGGTAACCTTGATATAGGTAAATAAATGCTGCTCTTCACGCTCCTTACGTCTTCTCTGTTCTTCGGCTAATTCTTCAGCAAGTTGTCGAGGGATATAGTCAGGTACATCTGCTTCAGTCACAGGACTAAGTACAGTGTCCAACTTATTCTTACGAATGTAAACCAACATATAAGCGCTAGTGTGACGCTTGATTTGAAGTCTCATTTGTCTTAAATTCATGGTGCGACCGAAGCCACCACTAAGCATATCACCATTATTGTTATTTCCCGAGCCGTAATTATCATCTAAGACTTCCTTCAAAGTAGCCTTAGTTACTCTATCGTCATCAAATTTATACCAATCACCATCCCTTTGAGGCTTTAGTAATGCATAATAGTGGCCTGCGTTAAGATCACCACTATGGACCAATACACCATGTAAGGCATATTCCCAATTTTCATCCTTGATGGTAGAAGTTTCATCTAAAAAGGGAGAGAAGTCAATTTCTTGAGGGAATTCATAACGATCGTTGTTCTTGACCATCATATCACGTTGGAAATCATACTCATAACGCTTCAATTGTAAATGAACTACGGGAGGGAATGATTGGAAAACGACACCCTTCTTAGCATCTTGAAGACCAAAGCCAGTCGCTTGATATTGATTTTCACCCTCCAGCATTTCCACTTGAATATAATCCTTAAAAGAATCTTCAACGTTCCTGTTACCCTTGACATTCAATTGAATATCCCAATATTCTTCCTTTCGCGAAGATTCAAAATCGACATTAACACATTTGATATAGGATTTCATTTCGCCCACGAAAATATCACTAAGAGCACCCTCAACGGCGGTAGTCTTCATTCTAGTTTCCAACGAATCCATAAGAACTCTCAATAATTCTTGCACATCATGTTGAGTAAAGGCATCGCCCGAATCCCAGCCGAACGACCGAGTCAATTCAAGAGTATCTAAAGGATAGTTAGCCGTCTGCAAAGTATAGAAACAACGTTGCAAGGCTAAAACAACACTTTCGTTTGGGGTTTCCGTTTCAGTAGGGATTTGATAAACGGTTTTTCTAAATTGATTGGTGAAATACAACGATTGTAATAAAGAGTTCAAATAACAGGTAGCACCCTGATTTTTAATACCAATATAACCAGTAACCTTCTTAGAATCGTAGTTGATAAAATTATGCCATAAAACACCAGTAGGATCTTTAATAACACGAATATAGGCTGATATATTGACCTTATTATTTTCCAACAGAGCACCATTGGTTTCTAAATGTCTTTCAGCCAATCGCCGAATATCGTAAAAATTGGTGAAACCCCAATCGGTTTCAGCATTGTTGAATCGATGTTGAGCGGTGCTAACATGGAAAATTGACGGATCATCAGGATTCCACATAACCAGACTGAATTGAGCGCAGATAGCCCAGTCATCATCCACTGTATTGACCTTAGGTGCTACGTTTTCAATTTCATCAGTATCAACATCAGCATCAACATCAGCATCAGCACCGGCATCGGCATCAGCATCTGCGTCCACGTCCAAATCCACCACATCCGGTTCAACGGGTGATTCGGAAGAAGGGATTTTGGCATCAACGGGACTAGCGTTCAAGTACATAGAAACTGAAGGCGAATTATTACCATGAGGGAAAAGCAAGATATCCCAATTGTAATTATGGAATGTAAAACGGGGACCGTGAGTTTTCTTTTGTAGCGATTGCCAGTCCTTGATTTCCCAGGTGAAATTGGTTTCCTCGTCAACTTCAAGGCCCTCGGATAAGCCATTATTAGCGGTAGCGAAACTTGAAAAAGCTCTTTCCTTCATGTACTGAAGATTGTCGGCGCGTTCTTCGAGTTCGACGGGAGTATCATCATCCAATAGTTGATCATTGTTGATGACGCTGGGCGAGTCATAATCTAACTTCGGGTCCTAAAAGAGCAAATATTACACAATAGTTAGCAACAGGACAACCTCAAAAATCCAAGCACAAAATAAGCGCACTAGGCGCAAAAACACTTTAAAGCGGTGGCCGTATGTGCTTGCCTAGGAATGAGACCATTACTTACGACATCCATTGACTGAAGCCCTTGAAAGTTATCCATACTCAATTAATGTTTCCTTTACTATAAAAAGTCAGACCGCGGGATAGACTAGTTGATTGACCTAATAAAAAAGAATTAAAAAAGTAAACTCAGGCGTTAGGGGTTGAAACGGAACAAAAAATAACGCTAGGGTCTTGCTACTTTGGCAGTGTTGTGTTATGGCAGCGGCCGTGAGGACGCTGGGTCATCCGTAATGTAAAGCGGATGGAACGACAGCAGAGTTATGCAGTTATGCAACGGCCGCCTTTTTGCCCGCCTCTAAATTGAAAAACTGGCTCAATTATTTTGTAATTTGCCACCAAATTTAATTTAATCTAGTTATAGTCTATTATTATCAGTTGTCCATCGTCTGAGGTAAATAATATCTTATAATTACAAGTACAATTATAATGCCCGCACCTAGTATCAATACAATTTTACACGCCAATAAGACCCTAGCGGCTTCATTTGGTTCGTCACCTGTCGCTGTGTTTGTGGGGGCGACTTCAGGTATTGGCCAGCACACGGCGTTTAAACTTGCTGAATACACGGAATCGCCTACTATTTATATTGTGGGACGTAATGAGGAAGCTGGTAAGTCTACTTTGGATCAATTGCGGGCGTTAAATTCTAACCCTGCTTCAAAGTACTACTTCTTGAAGCATGACTTGAGTTTGATTAAGGAAGCTGATAGCTTAGTGTCTCGTATTAAATCCCAAGAAAACCGTTTGAATCTATTATTCCTATCTTCTGGTTACTTAAGTTTGGAAGGACGTAATGAATCTCCTGAGGGAATTGATAGAAAGATGGCCGTAAACTACTACGCCCGCTGGCGTATAGTGGATCAGTTGATGCCTTTATTGTCTCATACTGCCGACAAGCTTAAAGAACAGGCCCGCGTGGTCTCCGTCTTGCAACCAGGAAATGAGGGTAAATTTAACGAAGAGGATATGGGATTGAAAACCCATTTCACCTTGATTGCATGCAATCGTCATATTGTCGAATTTAACTCTTTGGCTGTCATGCGATTTGCTAGACTCTACCCTAATGTATCGTTTACCCACGCTTACCCCGGTCTTGTTAAGACTGGTATTATGCGTGAATTACCTTGGTGGATCAAGTTGGCTAACCCAATCTTATTTAATGTTTTTGGTACTGATGTTAATACATCGAGTGAAAAATTCATTTATCTGAGTACCAACCCTGAGTTTGCCAAGGGTGCTTTTCTCGTCGATAAGAATTTAGGTTCTATCAAGGAGAAGGCCATAAACACAGGTTATTTGACTGAAAAGTACCAGGAAATGGTCTGGAATCATAGTAAGGAATTATTCGATGCCGCTGTTTCCAAGTAGTATTTTATTTTTATTTTTATTTTTAATTAGCTTTCTTTAATCTTTTATCTTTAATTTCAATCGTTAATTATCTTTGATCTTTAATTTTATATTTGAATATTATTTTCATACAATGAGTCTATCACAAATGAATTATATAAAGGGAAGAAATAAATTAAGCACGCTTAGAAGATTTAGGACGTCCCGCCATCATATCGGCGATGTCACCAAGCTTTGTCCAGTGGGCGTTTTTGGGTCTTCTTTGGTTTACATCAGTTTCAAAGTCGAAAAGACGACGAACTGGGGTATTAACCACGGTGGCACCACGGATACCAATTACCACGTAATTATCAGATTGTTCCGAAACGGGCTTTTCTCTTACCGATTGAGCGGATTCTAAGAATTGAACACATTTAACGGCAAATCGGGTGGCTCTAACACGATCCATAGGTGAGGGGATACCACCTTGTTGAACATGACCGGGGATAGCGGTACGGGTTTCGAACTTACCATTAGCCTCTTGTTCAATAATATCAGCCAAGATCTGAGTAGTAAATGTCTTTGACGATTTTTCGTTACGCAAGATTAATTTGCCGGCACGATTACGACCTTTATCATGAATGAATTGAGCCTTAAGGAACTCAATGTCGGATTCTAATAATCGCAGATTAATACCGCTTTCAGGGGTGTATACGGCATGGGCACCCGTTACCAAACCGGCGTAAGTGGCACAATAGCCAGAATTACCACCTTGAACCTCCACGACAAAGGCTCTTTCACGGGTGGAAGACGCCGATTGCTTAATAACATCACAGTATTGTACGAGTGAATTTAAGCAAGTGTCAGAACCGAGTGAGTATTCAGTACCGGGTACATTATTGGATACAGTAGCCGGCAAACAAACCATGGGGATACGGAAGGCAGGATAATTAACTCTAGCACTTTCTAATTGATTTAATGAACTAAAGGCCTCAAACCCACCCACGATGATTAAACCGTCTAATTGGTATTTTTGGAAATAGTAAGCGATCATACCTAAATCGGTTGCGGGTAAATTACGATTAGTACCGATCTCACAGCCACCCTTGCTGCACCATTCTTCCACCTCTAACCAATTAAGTTCCTTAATGGATTCATGACGAGCCAAACCAGTCCAACCGTTATGAATGGCATAGGGCTTATGACCTCGAGCAAAACAGTAAGAAGCCGCAGAACGAATGGCGGAATTCATACCACCGGCGGGTGCGCCGATACAAATGATAGCCACATTAAGAGGCTTAGAAGCCGGTGTAGATGCCACCTTTTCATCAGCGGAGAGAATGGCGTAAAAACTATGAAGATTTTCAATGAATTCAGGATCTCTTAATGACATGGCCTTTTCAAAATCACGTGCATTGATAGCCTTAGCAACTGACTTGGTAAGTGCCACCGAATCAACCAGGGGTTTACGACAGATATTATTTTCATTGATGGCAATCATAGGCGAGGGTTTATCTGGGGTTTGAGCCAAAATGGCTTTAACGGCTTCAGCACCTTGTAAAGTGGCTAACATACGATCAAAGGCCACGGCGGGCCCACCTCTTTGAACATGACCTAAAGTGGTAACCCGAGTATCCAAGCCTAATTTAGCGACTAAAACGTCCTTAACCATATTAGATGTAATGGGGTTTAATTCATTATCAATGGCACCTTCGGCGACAATGACAACAGTTTTACGTTTACCATTTTCGCGATGACGTCCGACGACGGTACACATGTCTTCACCCCAGGTGAGCGGCGAGGGCGCACGTTCGGGGATGAAAAGGTAATCAGCCCCAGTTGCAATTGCGGCCATGAGAGCTAACCAACCACAATGACGGCCCATGACTTCAATAACGAAGGCTCTGGAGTGAGATTGAGCGGTGGCATCAATATAATCGACGGCTTCACAGATACGTTGTAAGGACGAGTAACCACCAATGGTGGCATCGGTAGTACACATATCATTATCGATGGAACCTACCAAACCGCAGATATTAAGATTTTCATGGCCAGCGATATTATCGGCTGTACAACGACCAGAGGTGACTAATTCATCTAAAAGCGAGGGCCATTCGCTACGGAATAAATCAGCACCCGTGAGTGAACCATCACCACCACAAATGATAATGGCATCAATACCGGCTTTGATCAGATTAAGAGCGGCGGTTAAGCGACCTTCACGTTCACGGAAACCGGCACAACGCGCTGTACCAATAGCGGTACCCCCGAGGGAGAGCCAACCGCGAACGTCATCCCAACCCATGGGCTTAATATAATCACCACCCCGGATCAAACCCTCATAACCCTCATAGATGGCAAAGGCTTCACAGCCTTGGTCAATAGCAGTGCGCACTACGGCCCGCACGGCCGGATTCATACCCTGAGAATCGCCCCCTGAGGTCATGACGGCAATGCGCTTACGAGGGAATTGAAGTTGACTCAAACTGCCTTCGATTTCGTGGAGGTAACCATTATCGAGCGAGGCCGATGAAACAGCATTGGTTAAAGTACCAGGGGTAACCATACCTGAAACAGTGCTTATGGTAGAACCCCCCGTAGTGATATCGCCAATTGAAGCTGAACTAGAACCGTTGGCCAAGGAAAACGGATTAGAACGGGAGGTAAACCCGATTAAATTACCGAGAGGATCGGCAGAGTAAATTTCGATAGGGTTAAGATCATTAGGACTCAATTGGACCACCTTGGCATTTAAGTTATTCTCTAATTGAAATCTAATTTGGTCTAGATCGGGAGTGTGGAAGACAAACGAGGGTACTAAGCCACGCAAATCGTTAGCCGTGGTCACGGTCCCGCGCGCTAAGGCTAAAGCATCACCACGACGAAGGGATTCTGCAGCGGTGGTACCATTATGAGATAAACGAATCTTTAATGTAACACCATTAGTAGTGGGATATGTGGTAAAGGTATGGAGCATAACTTCTTCTAAAGTATCGTGGGCGAAAGCGGCATCGCGAAGACCCGAATTAGGTTGGGATTGTGAGTAAGTTTGACCAAGTATGAAGCCGAATTCTAGATAGAATTTCACGGCAGCATCGAAGAGAGATTTGTCAGCGGTGGCGAGTGAAATGAATGACACTCCAGTGATTAGAGCTGAGGGAGTTACCATGATATAATGACAGTAGTCTGTGTAAATAAATATAGAGGTAGCTTTGGAAAGAGAAGACTCAAAACCAAAAAAAAATAATTAAAACTCAATTGGACTCAGGAGATGGGAGCCAGAAGGGGATCAAACGGGCAAAGGGGAAAGAGAAAGTGTAAAGAAAAGTAAAGAAGAAAATAAAAGCTAGCAAGACAGAGAGACAGAGAGACGGAGAGACAGAGAGACAGAGAGACAGAGAGACAGAGAGAGAGAAACTCAGAGTGTCCAGGATCCAAGAAGATAATATGAAGATATAGCAAAAATTCTAGGGGAGTGAAGGAGAAAGGAGAGAAGGAAGGAAGGAGAGACAAAAGGTGATGATAAGCCAATTGTACTTAAACTGGGCACATACATAAACGTGGAGAGACCGCCTTTGTGCGCGGCATATCTCTCTGCGGCAGCCGAAATACATGACATATACACTACTGTTGTCAGATCGTTCGATCTACACCTCCGGCCGGGCGCCCAGGCCACACCGTGCTGGCCGATCCAATTGTGCCATATGGCTGTACCGGCTGGCGGATCAGTTACCGTGCCCTCTGTTCTACGGCTTAATTGACATTGGCTATTTGGAGGGAAAGAATACACAGTCGGCGGTGGATCCAGGCCTTTGACGCAGATATGGCCTCGTCAGTTAGTGCGTGCCGCGTAGTGCGTAGTGCGTAGTGCCTGTGGAGTCCCAGGCCCCCGCCGCTGGGACGCCGGCGCCGAGGAGCTGCCATCAGCCCAGCGAACGGTCGTGGGCTGATGGCCCCAAAGGCGTCTCCACCCCACGCTGGCGCGCATGGGCTCCCCCGCTGGGCGAATAAACGGCTTGGACTCTGCCTGGGACTGAGACCCTGGCGATATTTCGTATCCACGCCGTGGCGAGCTATCGCGCTGGCCAGTCACCGCCATCACGCTTGGGCTTTCTACTGAGCGGGCGCACCTCCCCATCGCATGGGCCGGATAAATATGCACCTCGTTTGACCACCCAGGCCCTGCTAAAACGCTAAACCACCACAGAGTAAATCCGCATCCTTAAACAGGCGCAAGATGGGTGAGTGAGGTCTCGCTAATTGATTTGATGCCATTTTTGGCTTGAATTGAATCAAGTGTTATATAATTAATTAATTAAATTTTTCATTTATATCCAAGTATCGTTCTCCTAAGGAGACTCTGAGTGTTTCCAACACGCACACACACCCCGTAATATAATAATGCATTTTCAGTATCTTCGCTTCTCTTGGAGCTTTAGATATATCCCGTACCACGCTCAAACAAAAAAAATAATTCCCCTGGAGCATGAACCCCTGTAGTATAAGTTTAAAAAGGGTGCAAAACATCCCTCTGACTTTAGGCGATAGAACATGGGTCATAAACTACCTATAATATAACTTAGCTTGCTTTTAGGATGACGTTTCTTTTCAATCAGAGTAGTGATTATACCAAGTTAAGCTTTTCACAACCCAGTCTTTTTCTTCTTTTTCTTCTTCTTTTTCTTCTTTTTTTTCCATTAATTCATTAAACCTTATTTCTGATATTAGATTCCATTCCCTCGCATTAATATTATTGAGAAAACGGTTACCTCCAGGGCGCCCATCCTCGGCTTGCGGAAAACATCTTACTCAGATACCCTCTGCTCTCATCACCTTGGCTCTCTTGATTATCACCATATGTTTCTTTGTGAGTTCCCGGTACTGAAAAATTATACATCGATTTGGGCCGCGGCCGAGTGCGTCGTCCCTCTAAGCCTGCCATACCTACACCTGGGGTCGTTACCCGCCGCGTGTTAGTTGTTTCACGGCCCTGGCCTGATAAAGATATAGAGACGGATGTTGTATCTAATAAGGTCTCTAAAACCTGATACGAGCTTAAAGGTGGTTGTGGTTGTGGTTGTGATGACGAATGTATATGTGACTCTGGGTGTGACCCTCTTGATAAAGATTGTGATAGAGATTGCACTCTACGGGTCGGTGAGCTATTATTGTTAGTCCTAAGATCATTGTTGTTAACCCTATGCGCTATCGGCGTAGACTGGCCTGCATTAACGTAAGCAGCCCATGGCGAAACATGATTTGATCTAGCTGATATTTGTGAAAACGACGCCCACCTTGGCTTATGTCCATTACATCGAGTCGCTGATTTTGATGTTTTATTGCTGTTCATTGTATTTGCCATAAATCCAATGGGGGATAGAAGAGGCGGCGATAACGTTGCTGTTGATGAAACCGAGTCGGAAAATGATACCATTGTGGTGCTTGTACCACAAGAATTCATACTAGACTTTCTATTCACCGTTGTATACGTATCATTAATATTGTTTATCCGGTTTAATCCACTTCTTGTCTTTTTCACCACAAGTTCGGTTTCCGTTTCCCTAATACTGTAACCGTAATCATCATCCTCTTTATCAATATTCATAGGGAACCTGGATTCCGTATCAGAATCAGAATCAAAATCCTCTGAATCTAAGTCAAAATCTGAGTCGAACTCGTAATCATAACCATTTGATCTATAGATTTCAGACGGTTTCTCCATTTCATCCTCCAGTTCATTATTTGTAATATCATATTGAAATCTATCTAGATAACCATCTAATGTAGATGTTGAACTAGCCGAGGACGAATATAGACCTTCATCTACTGCGGTTGCGGCCATCACTAGACTTCCTAAGTTAGACATATTCATATTAGCCGACGCTGGCAATTTTTTATTTGCACCCAATCGTATTGTCTCCGTACCACCAATACCAACGGTACGTTGTTGGAATCCATTATTTTTTCGTGGCGTAGATATATCTAAAGTATCAAACTTGCCCACCATTTGCGCCACAATAGATGATTTAACCGGTATTTTTAATCCTGCCAATCCCTCTACTGGGGTGGTATTTTCATAATTTAAATTCTTTTTCTCTTCTTCGTCTTCTCCCTTCTCCTCGCCTTTCTTCTCATCATCTTCTTCTTCAAGAATTTTCTTCACCATATTCATGCGCACATTGAAATCATCGGGCACGTAAACATTAGAGTAAAACACTGTAGCCAAACTCAACACACTGTCCAAGCGATCTAAGACATCCTCTCGCACACTATCGACTTCGATTCGCCAGTATTTGCCAGGAATCGGCTGGGGCAAAATAAATTCAGATAATCCTGTCCGCCACAGCTTCAGGCGCGGTAAAATCGGATGCACTATAGACCCGCACCGCAGATAGGTCAATAAGCCGTTATGAATGGTATAAATTTGGAAAATGCCCTCAGCGACAATACGTTCCAATCTTGGATATTGACTCACTGGTACCATTTTATTGGGAAGCTTAGTACTACTACTACTACTACTACTACCCGGTGATGGGGAAGGGTTGGTGGATGTTGAAAACTGAGTTATCCGCGCACTGGCAAGCTCAAACAGAATCAAGGATTTCGTAAATGTATCATCCTCAAGCGGCTCATTCTTATTACGATAAGATCCCAAACTATTCCTATAATCAAATCCCTCAGTGGGTTCGTCAGTAGTATGGCGTGGCCCTGCCACGCCTCGTATCGATGATGAAAATTCTGATGATTGACCTTGGTTGGGGTAACCCTGTGCCCCAGATTGTGCACCATAACGAGCCGAGGTAGGTCCCAAACAATTAATCTTGGTTCCTGGCATTGAATCTGAAATATTCCGTTTCCCTCGCGACGTAGCTAGAGAATCTGTATGTGTCGTCGAAAATGCAGGTATATAATCTCTATTTCCTCCATTGTTATTGTCCTTTCGTAGTCCTATATCGTTCAAGGATACCACTCGCCGCACTACCTTCGAGGGCCCTAAACCCGGCCTTAACTGAGGACCAGCCTCCATTTCTAAGTATAAAAAACTAACGCCAAGCAGATACTACTGAAACTGGTATGCGGTGCGTCAAACCCCACACTTCGCCAAATTGGTGGTGATCTGTTAAACCAGGACTTAGTACCCGAATATCGAACCTAGGCCGTTGTTTTGTTTACATACTACCCTCAAACCTGATCAGATCTTATCGAACTACGAGGGTTTGGGACCTTTGGAATTCCAGTGGGTTTGTCATCACTGACGTCAGCGGTTTGGGAAAATTAGAATTTATTATCAAATCGTCCATGAGCTTCTTCGTACCCCACACATTTCATTAGAATATCGGATTTGTTTTCAACGACAGGTTTATATAAAAGATGTTATTTTTAAAGTCCAGAACTATGGCCTCCATGGCTCGTGCCCGTCAAGCCAATGCCGGTTTAACTGCTGCTCGCCGTTCTTTCGTTTCAGCCATGGCTAACCGTTCCGCCGCCGTCGAACCCGAAGCTACTGTTTTCACCTCTCTCAACGACGAAAACGACCCTCAACGTAAGGCTTTCTTTGAATACTCTTGGGGTACTTGGATGTCTAATAATGCTGCTGAAAAGGCGGCCCGTGAAACTCCCTTTTCCCTTACTGGTTTAAGCGAGATTGTCAAAAGGCAACAAAAGAACGCCTCTGGTGCCGCTCCCATCGAAGCCGAAGTCGAAATTAAGACTATGGTTTCCTTACACGAAGGTAAGCACCACCGTATTTACCGTGTTGATTTAAACGACGGTAAGAAGTACGTCTTAAGAGTTCCTTACAAGTTAGGTTCCGAAGATTACCTCAAGCACCGCATGAGCAGTGAAGTCGCTACCATGGATTTCTTACAGAAGAAATACGGTGTCAACATGCCCCAAGTTATTGACTGGTCTGCCAACTCTAAGGACAGTTTATTGGAAACTCAATACCAATTATTAGAATTCATTCCCGGTCATAGTTTGATGAAGAACTGGGATCCTATGGAGAAGGATATGAATGTTCGTGCTCAAACCATTAAGCCCATTGTTGAATTTATGGAAAAGATTACTGCTACCAAGTTCAACAAGTTTGGTAGTTTGTACTTTACTGAAGATGTTGAATCTTCTTTACAAAACGATTTACCCTACAATGGTGAAAAGGATACCGCTTTGATCGATAGATGGAGAATCGGTCCTACCACTGAATCAAGATTCTGGAAGAACGACTTAATCGATACTGCCAAGTACCGTGGTCCCTGGAACACTGTTAACGAATACCTTCAAGCCACTGCTGACGTTGAAATTGCCAACTTCGAACAAAAGTTAGCCAACGTCGAAGATAAGTCTAGTGCTGAAGCCGATTTATACTCCCACGCTATCTCGGTCTTCCAAAAGTACGCTAAATTAGCTCCTGAGCTTCTTGTGGCTGATGAAGTCCCCGATAAGGATTTGTTATTCTCCCCCCGTTTACACAACCCTGATTTACATCCTATCAATGTTCTTCTTAAGCCTGGTGAGGCTGAGGGTGATTTAGCTACTCCTTACCTTTTGGATGTTGAAAATACTGCCATTCGTCCCTTCATTTTCCACGGTACCCCTCAATTCGTGGCTTACAATGGTCCTAAGGTTTTCTCTGTGGCTGATATTCCCACATATGAAGAATTATCTGATATTGAAAAGGCTCAAGTTAACTTCATGATCACTCAAACCCAAAACCAATTCAGTTTCGAATATATTCTTAACCAAGTTATGCCTAAGTTTATCAACGCTTATGCTCCTCGTGTCAAGAAGATGACTGAAATCGTTCACCAAGTTACTATGGGCCGTAAGTACGATGAAGAAGTCGTTGACCTTATGGAAGAAATGGTCCGTCTCGGTGGTGACTGGAATCAATTATTCCTCGATCATCAAGGTAATGATGCCGCTGAAGCTAAGACCCGTGGCTACCCTATTTCCTTCACTGAAGAAGAATTAGCTGCTCACGAACAACGTTTAACCGCTTGGAGTCAAAAGGCCTCTCAATTGGCCTTTTACACCACCAAGGGTTGGGTTCCCCAAGACCTTTTCGAAGAATACCTCGGTAAGGGTGTCATTGTGCCCAAGGGTAACGGTGACTACGAATTCGGTACCTCTCCCACCATGAGACAATAATTGCGTTAAACCATATTTAACCAGTTATTATTCAACTAACGCCAAATAGTACACACACGCACATATATACATATATATATATATATTTATTTTTTTAAATCCTTTTTTGTCTTGTACATATGTTGATCTAATTGATTAGAAAATAAAATTTATCATTAAGCTTTAATCAGCTAAATATATTACTGTATACGTTTTCTGTGAGATCGATCCACTTTTCTGGTTTCATTTTTTTTTAATTTGCTTTTATTATTTTATTTTATTTTATTGCAGGTCTGACACTAAGATAAACATTTGAAGGATAATATTGTCAGACAAACCAAAATATATACATAAAATCCTAGTCCCCACATCTTACCGAGGACAGGACCCAAACCCAAAAGATACCAAAAGAAAAAAGCATACAAAACAATAAATCGAATCGAATAAAATAAAAGAAGATAAACAAGGAAAATACAGAAAGAAAGAAGAAGAAAAAAAGGAAAAAGAAAATTTGGCGATAAAAATAATGCAACAAAAAAAAAGACGATCGTTGATTCATACTATCTTTAAACTATTTCTTTTCTTTTTTTTTGTTTCCTTCTTATTTTCCTTTTCAAAAAGTTTAAATTGATAGTTTATTCATTATTCAATAATATTAATTTTCTAGGACTTTTTTTTGATGTGATATTTTTAGGATTTGATTTTTTTTCATTATAAAGTTATCAGAAATCGTGAGATATCAAATAACTTATAAAGGAGCGTCGTATTGTTGTTGTTGTTGTTGCATAAGTTCTTCACCACCGGATTCGAATTGTAAACCAAGACCGATTCTGGCAGAGTTCTTGGAGTGATCAATTTCACCAGCAAAGATGACCGACACAGGGGGGAGAACTCTTCTTTCTAAGAGACAAGAGACCTTACCGTCGGTATCAAGTTGACCTCTGAAAACAGATTGACGGAATTCGTACTTGGCAGCAATGGTAGCAACACCTTCGGGTTGGGGTTGACCACCACCCATCATCATAGCTTGGGCTTGAGCGGAACCAGGTCTACCCATGGCGGAGATTTGGGTTTGAATACCGGCTTCAACCTTATCGGTAACCTTTCTCCAGAAGGAGGCCATGACAACACCCTGAGCTTGAATTTGAGCGGAGGCGATCCAAGACTTGGCATCGTAACGACCAACATAAGAAACGGCAACGTCAGCGGGGTACATAGGAGATTGACTGGAGTACATGGTTTCAAGACCAAGGGAGAGACCAGGGGTCAAAGATTGAAGGTAAGAACCAACGGCAACACCGGTGAAGGAACCTTCGAGGAAGGAGGGGTTAAGGGCCTTAAGGTTGATGGAGAAATCAGGACCAAGGATATCTTGTTCAAGTTGAACCATGGCGGGTTGACCCTTGGAAATTTGAACGTTCATCTTGGAGGTGGAATTCTTGGACCAACCGTAATGTAAACGACCGGAGAGCGATAAATCGTTATCGAGGGTACCTTGAGCAAAGAGTTGGTCATTGGCGTAAAAGGCAGCGAAGGCGTAAGGGGGCATATTTTCGGAACCAATGGCGAAAGCATGGGAAACTTGGAAAGCAGGATTTAAGGAGAAAGCCTTGGTTAAGTCAGCACGGAGACCGGTGAAGAAGTAGTTGGTTAAGAAAACATCTCTGGAGACTTCCTTATCTAAGTTTTCCATAGTACCGGGGTTAGAGAGACCTAGGGCAGCACGACGAGCGGCAACGGCGTCAAGGGCTTCATTAAGGTAAACGAAAACAGGGTTGGTGTTCCAGAAGGTAGGAACAGGGGTAGGCTTGCTAATACCACCGGTAAGGGTGGTAATAGGGAGGGCAGAGATATTACCCAAGGTGGGGATAGCGGGAGCAGCGGGGGCTTCAGCGGACATTATGAGATTAAATATGTATGTGAGAGGGGATGAGAAGAGACTAGTCGATTTTAATCAATTCAGAAGGGAAAGCAAAGTTACAAATGAATAAATAAATAAAACGAATTGTATCTAAGATGGTATAATAAATATAGCGAAGATAATTGATTTGAATACCACGGGAAAACTAAACAAAGATTTTAACGAGGCGAGGACCAATAAATTGCAAAAATTGAACACTGAAGAAATAAGATCGAGAACTTGATGAAAAGACTAGCGATCGAAGTGTGCGATAAGATGATAATACTGTGGGATCAGGACTATTACGATATATGAATTAATAACGCTGGAGTTGTGGTGGTCTCTTCTAGAAAATCGGAATGTTGGGTTTGGCGCTCAATCGAAAAACTTGACGGCACTTCGGGACCACGGTTACCCCGTCGCGGCCCGTCAGGCTGGTACATACCAGTCCCAGAAATGGGGTGCCACACCCTATTATTGCCGAATCACCTAATCCTGGCCGCCAGCGAATCATGGTATTTATTTCTATTAATCTTTGCTGAAGCTTTTATTGTAATTACTATTCACTTTGGCCGTTTGGGGGGATTCAGCAAGGCTTACGTCCTTCGGTTTAAGTGTCGAGGGCTGAGTTCGTGCACACCCCGGATGAACATCCGTTGAGTCAGATGATAGCAGGGCGGATACGTACATACAAGAGAGATCAAAAACCTAATCAAAGTTGCTAAAGTATAAATTAATAGAGAATATATATATATAGTGCAAAATAAATAGAAATAGATTAAGTGGATATATAGCTACGGTAGTACATAATTGTGTTGCATTAGTGTTTTGAATTGGTCGAAGACACGCTATTCCGCGTGGGTAAACTAAACATACTGCTATTGGCACTAGCATCAAAAGTTTGGACATCACCTAAGAGTCGGATCTTTTCACTCAGAGTTACCGGTTCCTGTGACATGTAATCTAAACGGGCCTCTGGTGTAATTGAACCACGGAGATCGTCATCTAAGTCCAAGTCACTGTTATGGTTGAGGTCGGCATCCGATTTACTTCGGTTCATAACAAACCCGTTTGTATTGTTCTTCGTAATGTTGTTATTAATAATACTATCATTTCCATTAGGGTATTCATTATCCTTATTAGGTCTGAAATGAGTTCGACTATAACGGATAAGTTTCTTTAAAGCTGAATGTTTATCCTGGTCCAGCACTTGCTGTTCTTGACAATTGTTCCACACAGAGTAACTCATAGGATACTCCACACGGTTTTTATTGATTCGATTACCCTCAATGCCATCTAGGTTAGCTGTAGTAGATACGCCAGATAATGTCGAAACACGAGACAGGGGCCTTGAAGGTACATTATTTTCTGAATCAGTGGATGTCAATGCTGAAACCGATGTAGAATCTAGTAAATATCCCTCTGATAGATTTTCAGGGGTATTTCCCACTCCCGGATAATGATTATTATTATTTTTATTAGTGTGGTTGTCGTTGTTATTGTTATTGCGGTTTTTATTGTGGTTGTTGTTATCATGGCTATCATAATTATGAGTTGCGTGGGAAGTAGCATGATCTCGTGAATACTGCGTATTGAAGGCATTTCGGTTGAAGAGACTAAAATCATCTTGGTATTCATTATCTCTGCTCCTTTCAGAGTTAGCATCAATCAAATTCTGATATTCAATATCGGACCCGTCGGTGGCCGCTATACTGGAGGCACCATTGTTGATACCGCTGTGGATACTAGCGGAAGAGGGGAGTTGTAACAATTGCGAATTGCCCCCGTTATATGGGTAAGTTGGAATGTTGGGATTAGAGTGGGAATTAGCAAGACCGGAGACATCTGTAACAAAGTAGGGCCGTGAACTTGCTAGATGGCGATCTGAGAGGGGCTGTGATTCTACCGAGTCAATTGATGATGCAGAAGAGTGTACGTCCGTCATTAAAATACACAGTGGAAACAATTATTCAATGTGGGGTAAAATTAAGGCAATGAAGCGAGAAAGAAGCAATAATAAAGGTTGGAGTGTTTATAAAGATGTGGGCTGTGGTAAGCGGATGTAAATACGTATGAAGGCAAATTAATATTAAATTAAATTACAACAAAATAACAAAGTAAAAAAGCCTGGTGGTTTTCCGAGTGATTGAGAAAGTTGTGTACAGCAGCAATAATCAACGTGGCGATGGAAGCTTTTGCTGCAGTACTGAAGGCGGGGGAATCGCTGAGCGATGCAAGATTGGACGTTATCGCAGGTAATTTTATCCGGGCTTTTCTTCGCTTTGAGCTCTTCCCGGCTTGAACCTTGGATGTGGATGTTTCTCTCTCTCCATTTGACTATATATATGTGTGTTTACTATGTGTTACATTCTGCATTATATTAAATTATATTGGATGCTACTATAAAATAAAGTTTTACGAGCCAACATGTCTCTCAAAGCTAAAGTGGGTTTTTGAAACTTTGAACACGGTGCTAATAAGCCCATTCACCACTCAGCGAGTTTGCCAGTGCTCCGAGGATTCGCCTCAAGGATGTTCTACAAAAAGAGTCTTTTTTTGGCGGGTGTTTGAGCCACTGTAGTCCTTGGTCGGTGAGTGGGCGGATGTGTAAGTGGAGGACAAGTAAAATTGGGCTAAATGGACACTCTCTCAACTATGTGGGTGGTTAAATTAGCCTTAACCAATAAAATACCTCTCTCAAGTGACGTGCATACCTTACACCAGAACCCCCAAAATTGATAGCCAATAACCATTAGGCAAAAAACGTATTTATTTCTATAATAGTATATACGTAAAATCTCGCGCTAAATTATCGAGTACAGACAAAAAAAGCAAAGGTGCAGTTCAACGTTATTCACTTAGCGGGTATGTAGATATGCTCTGCTCCTATGCTCCTACGCTCCTACGCTCCTATGGTGAAGGCGTGTAAGCGACCATATGGCCCATGTGCCCCCGCTGGTTCGGCCAGCTGATTACCCAATGACGTACGGTGCACGAGAGGTACGAACAAGGCATAGACCTGAAGCGACTGATGGATGAAACTCCAATAACGATGGCCTGAAATCTGCCCACTAGGTTTTCACGCTAAATCTACCGTGTTTTGATATTGCATCAGGCCTCCATTTAACACTAGCAACCGCCAGATAATCCATTCCCAGTACCGACCACAATATAGAATGGTTCTTTCATCTCGAATGGGCGGCATCGGGGTCCGGGACCAATGCACTCCAGCCGCGGGTTTTTAGGGGATTGGCGGGCCGGCAGTAGCCTATGAGCCACCAGCCGTGCAGTTGGGACCTTTACTCTCTCGACTGGCCGCATGGTTTTTTTGTTTTTTCTGGGTTTCGCGGCCATTCGTCCCTTACGTTTTGACATTTGCTGCCCTCTGTGCGTTTTTCGTGCTTTTTGTGCTTTTTTTTCCCTTCCTCCGCCTCGTTTCCATCCAGATAGGCTACGTCCTTTGCATTCAACGAGATTATCCTCAGCCTGACCTTTCCTGAGTTTATGGGCATGTCATCATGAAGCAGGTCTTCCGACTTTTTTCCCTTTTTCTGTCAGCGGATACTGCCGATACCGCTTTCTCTCGTTTCTTATCTCCCCCTCCCCTTTCCGTTCCCTCCCTCTCTCTCAAATAATAATATCCTCTTCTTTTACCCCCCACAAACCAAAAATCATACCCTTGTTGGATAATGGATACTTGGCAAAACCCCTCGATTGATATACAAACCACGGCTTACGGTGGTCGTGGTTATTTCGCCCTAGATGATATTAGCGCTGGAACCTCTTTACTTACTTTAGAAGCGCCTCTTACTAGTGTGATCTACCGTGCCTTTAAAAGGGAAGTATGCGCCTACTGCTTTACCTACGATATGGGCCGTTCGTTTAAAATAAAATTGACTGCACCCGCCAACCCCAACGCTAAGGGCAAGGTGAAACCCCAAATGGCCGCCTACGCTGGTTTATATTTTTGTACGGAAGCCTGCCGTGAAACTTGGATTACACATTACGACCATGAAGCCGGTTTGGTATCGGAAACGCTAGATTGTCTTGAGACCGCATTCACTATTTCACATAAACTTCCCGAGCCGGACCTTCAGCATATCGAACCTAATCTTCCAGCCAGTATTATAACGCCCGAGTTTTTAGAGGAAGCTTGGTTACATTTGGATGCTTTGGCAGCTTCCACAACAACCACACCTTCTTCCTCGGCTGCGTCTTCGATGGCCTCCTCCCTTTCATCCTCATTGGCTTCCTCGCCTGTATTATCACCCCAGGATCATAACACTTTCTCTAGTTCTCTTTCTTCTATTATGCCTATTCGAATGAAAAAGAAGTCAAAGGCTAAAGTCCCCTACCTTGACGATCAGGAGTTTGATGCCGCCCGTGAAATTGCTCTTATCGTTATCCTCAATTACATGGCGCATCGTACCGAATCAATCCCTGAATCAATCCCTGAGCTAGTTACCGCTGAATCTATAACTACATCAACCAACAAATCTGAATCTTTAGTCAACTGTTTTAAGGCTCAGTGGAAAGTATTCCAACAACTTCAAAATAACGAACTTTCCCTTCTCCACACTTTCCCGACGCTAGTATATTCGCATTTAAAAATATATCAGTTCTTGGCCCAGTGTCTTCCTAAACGGTTATGTGCTTTCCTCACCCGGGATATCGTGCGTATGTCCATCGGTAAGGATGCTGGTAACGCCTTTGGTATTTGGGAATTGCCTCAGAGTGAGAATTCAGAATGTGTTGGTTCGAGCGTTTATGGATTGGCTTCGTTCTTTAACCACGCGTGTGATCCTAATGTGTTGCGTCAACGCGTAGGTCGTCAAATGACCTTCAAGACCAAGGTAGATGTTAAAAAGGGCGGTCAACTCAATATCGCTTATGGTAATTTGGTTAACCTTGAGCGCGGAGAGAGACAAAAACTTTTATCCGATCAGTGGCATTTCGATTGCGCTTGTTCGAAATGTGCGCAAGATCTTGTTCCCATTGCCGTTTGAGCTGGCTTGTATTCTTAGCTTTAAATCTCTCTCTCCCATTAAATGTTTTTTTTTTCATATTGAGATCACCTAGCATCTACCCATCCCCTCCCCTCCCGTATTTATTCATCATTTGTTTCTGAAAGCTCGTTTTCAATATTATTGTATTTGTCCTGTATTATTATTATATATATATTAGAAATTTACTTCTTTTATCTTCTTTTGGCCTCAGAATAAATCTTTCCGACCAAATCATCTCTCAGTCATCTCAATCTTGTATCCAGGGCTTTCTGCAACGTGGAATCAGATAATTTATTCTGGCCATACTTTTGATTCTTATCTCTCGAACGTTTATCCATGTCAGCAAAATTCCTTAATGATGAATTAAGGATTTTCGCCGCCCGTTCTCTCTCAGCTTCGTTCTCAGAATCCTCTTCAACCTCTAAATCACCCTCTCTTAGTTTACGCTGTCTTTTATCAAGCCGTTCAAATTTGTCACCATCCTCATTCTCGTATTTATCATCATCTTCTTCCCTTTCATCATCATCTTTCCCTTCATTATCATCTTCTTCTTCTTCCCCTTCATCATCATCATCTTCTTCCCCTTCATCATCTTCTTCCTTTCCGTCATCGATAGGTAAAAATGCGCCGTCATCTTCATAGTCACTAATTACCAAAGGTGCCCTGTTTAATCCAGCTGATGATGCTAGCATTCTTACTGATTCGAATCCATAACCTAGTTCTGCAGCACTACTGTAGTCTTCATCGTCGTCATCGTCGTCATCGTCGTCATCGTCGTCATAATCACTAGACCTATCATCACCGGCATTATTATTGGTGGTGCTAGATAGAGTTATGTCACAATCTGCTATTGGCGAATGAATCCGTGGAGTAATTTTATTCTGCAATATTGATTTACCTTCAATTATAGGCGATGGCGGAGATTGAATAGCAGCTGGGCTATGGTTAAGCCTATCATCGCCAACTATCAGGAACGATTCTCCTCGTTTAGCTTCCTCCCTGCTTAGATTACTGACATTTTCATTACTTTCCCCCTGACCAGCGAACGAAACTCTACGGCCTGGTGACTGATATTCTCTTCCGCCACTACCTGGTGCTGACTGGCGCCACAGCACAGGTTCACTGTTATCCTCATTTATAGGCGACGGATTGCCTTCGCGATCTAATGAATCGCCCACTTTCTCCTTCTCGCGCGAATTGAGAGCGGGTTTGGGGTTTTTGGGTGATAATGAACTAGGTCTTATCACCCGTTGCATCTGGAGTCGGACTTGTTCCAGCTCTTTCTCGTATATCCATGCCGCCTGTTTGAGTATAAAGGACAATGGTACGTCAAAGCTTTGAGCTAATTTATCCCCTAATATAACGGGAAAAAACAAGTTAATAAATTGTTAGTTGTAATCCTAGTATGGCCAATTGTTATCATTTTATATAAATTATCCAACTTACAGTCGATATCGGCTCGTCGCAGAGTGCGCGATAGATATTCCCACAGCCGGCGTTCCTTATCGGCGTTCCAGATAGCCTATATATAATCGTCAATAATAACCAAGTTAGTAACAGTGCAAATCCAGAGCAAATTCGAATTTAGAAAACTTCAATTTACATACCTGCGGAGGGTCTTTAAACCCATTACGAGGAAATGGGAACCGTAAATAAACAATATGGTTAGGCTCGCCTTTGTTACCACTAGGATGTGGCTGTCGTTGTTGTCGATGTAGATGTGGCTGTGGTTGGATTTGGGTGGATAGTGAGTGCGGGTGCGGAGCATGGATTTCCCAATGATCGTCCGCTGTAGGAGATTTACTTGATCTATTATTCGACTTGTCGGACATTCCAATTGTAGCCAGTCCGTTCTGTTTGGTAGGAAGATAAATGAGGTTAATGCTGTGGCCAGATATGCCTTACTTACCAGATCTGATGTACGTTGGGATCACAGTGCAGCTCAGCTCATCGCCGTAGTTCCAACTAAATAAGCCATTTTCAGAGTTCCATATTGTTTCAGAACGCGACGGCCAAGCGGCAACTACAGTTAATGATTGCTTCTTGATTGTTGACCTGAAGATATTAGTACTTAATATTGCATTAACAAAACTTGTTGATAGGTTTGTCTTATATATATGGAATACCAGTCCATGGATAGAGCTTGGGTGAACCCGGTACAGTGCTTTGATGATATTGATAACGGTAACGATACGGATGGCAGTGATATTGATGGCAAAGATGATGACCCCCTAAATTTCGATCGCAGATTTGGCTCTTTTCCTAAGCAGAATGATAATGGTCATTTGGGCGACCCGGAGCCCCAATTGGCGGAACCCTCAATCACGCTGAGCTCTTCGGCGCGGGCCTCATTCTTTCGATTTCAACTGAATAATTCTGATTTTTACATGTCAGAGCCCACGATTTTAGATAAGTCCGCGGTAGATATTACAGATACCCCGACGAATTATACTAGTGTGCCTATTATTCGCTTGTTTGGTCGTGCTGATGATGGGTTAAGTGTGATGGCACATATCCACGGAGTATATCCCTACATTTTCGTGGAATACAAGGGAAGTTTGATTCCCCATGATGTTGATCGGGGGATCGCATACTTGTATAAGGCCATCAATGATGCCCTTGTATTGGCTTATAAACGTAAAGTGGACGGTTCCGCAAATAAATTCGTGGCTAATATTGTTTTGTGCAAAGCCACTCCATTTTATGGCTTTCATGTGGGATGGTCATATTATCTTAAGATATACATGCTAAATCCTTCTCATATAAATAAGGTATCTGACCTTTTGAGAAACGGTAATGTTACAGGTACTCCGATCCAACCCTATGAAGCTCATATTCCTTACCTTTTACAGTTTTTCGCTGATTTTAATTTATTTGGCTGTGGTTGGGTTAACCTATCTAAAGCCTATTTTCGCCAACCATTACCCCCCGGGGATCAGAGTGCCATCGATCCTGATTGGCACGGAGAAACGTCTGACTTTAGTATCAGCCAGTATGACATCAAATCCATCGCTTCGCCTGATTTGCTTCTAGATTCTGTTGCGTTTCCTAAAGCATCCTTTGTACCTTTGGAAATCGATGTTCTAGCGCAGTTTATTGAAAATCGGCACCAAATTGAATCCCGATCTTTACATCATGATTTTATCGAACGCGACCATCCCATCTCTTCGGATACCATGTTCGTCAATAGTGTAAAAGAACTATGGGATGAGGATCGGGCACGGCGCCAGATGGACGTTCGTGGTTCTTACGCATCACCGGCCACCTTTGATAATGCAGATATGAAACGTAATTTCTCTGACGCCAAGTGGCTAAGTGAAGATGAAATGCGTTTTCAAGTTCGACAAGCCGTTAGCGAATCCAAACGAACGTATCCGGGTATTCAGCCACGGTTTGAAAGTTTTGTTCATACCAAACCCTTCGATGGGTTTGTAAAGACGGTTTTCGATGTAGTTGATTTTATGTTTACCGAAATTACGGATCAAATATTTCGAAACGATAGACAAGGAACAACACTAGTCGAGGGGTCGCAGAATTTGTATGAAATGTTGGGTTTGAATGCTGGAGATTTTGAAGATAATGCCGGCCCAAGTAGGGATTTCGAGCGAAATAATGAGAATGGTGATGATAACGATGGTAGTAATGATATAGAAGATGAAAATACTGACGTTTCAATTGATGATATCGAAATGGATCCCGATATTGAATGGCCCGTAGTCGCGTCGGGTGCTAAAGCTTTAGAAGAGGAAAGTCCAGACGATGATAATGAAGATGTTATTAAAGATGTACAAGAAGCGGATGACAGCAAAAGTATGTTGGCCCGAATTTCACCCCCATTCCTAAAATCGATTCTTAAAAACAGTCCAATGGTTAGCGGTACGGGGAATATACCTTCTCCTTCTCTTTTTAATAATGACAATCGAATAAATTTAACTACACCTACGAGGTTTTCGTCTTTTAAAACACCATTATCTTCAGCCAAGCGATCTATCAGCTTTAGTGATACTCCTCGGTATCTTTCACTTTCATCTAAACGCCCAAATATGAGTACTCCTCTCAAGAGACGCGACATTTCATTGTCGGAAATGGAATTCGAGCCATCACAACCTCGAACTCAAAGAAGACGAGTATCGATTGCTACTCCTAAATCCCCACAGACTCGTCTCATCAACGTAATATCATCTGAGTTTGATATCACATCACCTTCCATGGTTTTGTCAACGGATGGTAATAAACCCCCTTCATGCCAAGAGGTCGTTTCAACCTTGGGTATTTTGGGATTAGAAGAACAGCACTATCAGGAGCCCTTCTATAGTGACCGTTCCGATATTTCATCACGGCCTCTAATTTTTGCAGGCGTCGAGCACCACGTCCAGGGTCATTCGGTTCCATATTTAGAAGCTTTCTCATTTGATATGGATGAGACCACGGATGATAAGTTTGGGTCCATTGATAGATCAGAGGTTTACTCGGATACTTCGAAGTTTATATGGCAATATATTGAAAAGCCACCCCGCTATGATCAAGTCCTTGAGTGGTTTAATTCCACTGATGCTAAACGGGAGAAATTAACTGAGGAGTCATCTTGGAAATCATTGCTATCATCACAGATTGATCTTAAGTTCACTTCCAACAAATACGGCTTCAAATATGCATCACAGCGCAAAAGGAAGATAGTAAATCGTAAGGGATCCAAGCCACTTTTAATGTCAGCTCTCGGTATTGAAATTCATGTGAATACTCGTGAACAAAAACAACCAGACCCTAAGCATGATGCCATCGAGTGTATTTTTTGGAAGGAATATACGGGTAGTCCCATTGAATACAAAGGCGAAAATAATGGTTCTGATACACCAGGGGATATCCTATATGATATGGATAGTACACCCGTACAAGAGGGTATCATTCTGCTTTCAGGCGATTATGAGAAAACTACGCGGTTCCAGAATTTAACTAATTGGAAAGTTCAGGCAGAAAGATCGGAGAATGATATGATTATAACATTAATAGACTTGGTAAGAGATTTAGATCCCGATATTTTGACCGGGTTCGAGATTCATGGCTCTTCTTGGGGATATGTGATTGATAGAGGCAATACTCATTTCGAATTTGAAATGTGTAATGAACTTTCTAGAATTGATGGTAACTCCAGAAATAAAACAAATGATCGATGGGGATTCACCAATGCCTCGGCTATCCGTATCGCGGGACGCCATTTTATTAATACGTGGCGTGTTCTTCGTGGGGAACTTAATCTTTTACAGTATACTATTGAAAATGTTGTTTATCATTTGTTGCATATGAGAATTCCAAAATACACTCATCATACATTATCTGAGTGGTACCAGAACGGAAATAATACCCAACTTGCTGCTTTATTTAAGTATTACACTGATAGGGTCAAATATAATTTGTTACTTATTGAGCACCAGGAAATCATTACCCGAACTTGCGAGTATGCAAGGTTGATTGGTATCGATTTTTACTCGGTCTTATCTCGTGGCTCCCAATATAAAGTTGAGTCCATTATGATAAGAATTGCCAAGGCTGAGAATTTCGTGCTCATCTCGCCGAGTCGAAAGCAAGTGGCACAACAGAACGCTCTAGAATGTTTACCATTGGTTATGGAGCCGGCATCTAAGTTCTACTCAAGTCCAATGCTGGTTTTGGATTTTCAATCTTTGTACCCTTCCTGTATTATCGCATACAATTATTGTTATTCCACTTGTTTGGGACGCGCTCAGGGTTGGAAAGGTAAAAGTAAGATGGGTTTTACAGATTTGGCTCTTCCTCCAGGAATATTGGATTTGCTAAAGGATGATATTATTATTTCACCTAATGGGCTGATGTTTGTCAATCCAAGTATAAGAAAGTCCTTACTGTCCAAAATGTTGAAGGAATTATTAGATACTAGAGTTATGATTAAGTCCGCGATGAAGTTTGATAAATCTGATATCGGATACCAAAAACTACAACATAATCGACAATTATCATTAAAGTTAATTGCAAATGTTACTTATGGTTATACTTCGGCCACTTTTTCTGGTAGAATGCCTTGTTCGGATATTGCGGATGCTATTGTTCAGACCGGTCGAGAGACACTTGAGCGAGCTATCAATACTATTCAAACAAATGAAGATTGGAATGCTGAGGTTGTTTATGGTGATACAGATTCACTTTTCGTGTATCTTCCGGGTCGTACTAAAGATGAAGCGTTCAGAATCGGACAAGAAATCTCCGATGCTGTCACGAAAAGTAATCCTCCCCCGATTAAGCTAAAATTCGAGAAGGTGTATCTGCCATGTGTTTTATTAGCCAAGAAGCGATATGTTGGTTATTCCTATGAAAAGCCTGATCAAAAAACACCTCTTTTTGATGCCAAGGGTATTGAAACAGTTCGTCGAGATGGTACGCCAGCTCAACAGAAGATTCTTGAGCAGGTTCTTCATATGTTATTCAAGACGACAGATTTATCGAAAATTAAAGCATACCTGTACAATCAATGGCTCAAAATTATGAAGGGTAAAGTCTCAATTCAAGACTTCTGTTTCGCCAAGGAGGTTAAATTAGGGAGTTATAAAACCGGCGGTACATTGCCGCCTGGCGCTCATATTAGCGCCAAGAAATTAGCCAATGATGAGAGAGATATGCCTCAATATAAAGAGCGTGTTCCTTACGTTATTGTTGCTGGTTCCCCGGGACAGAGATTAGTTGATCGAGCTGTGCCCCCTGAAGAATTAATGAGAAATACCCAGTTGAGACTCGACGCGGAGTATTATATAGTAAAGAATCTTATCCCTCCTTTGGAAAGAGTGCTAAATATTTTGGGGGCAAGCGCCAAGCAGTGGTATAAGGACATGCCCAAAATTATTCAGTATAAACCAGATAGGTCCAATAAGAGCAATGCACCTTCTGAATTGGGTAAACAGGTAGGCAAGACATCCTACTTGAAAGGACAAAATATTATAGCCAAGGGATCCCTGTTTGCGGATACCACTTTGGCTGGTTATGTTAAAAGTGGTACATGTCGAATATGTAAGGATGAAAAGGCGTATGGAACTGTGGTTGAAGGTGTAGGTCATAATTGTCTCCTACCAGCTAATTTACCAAGGTCAATGTATACCTTGCAGTCTAGGATCAAGGAAAGGGAGACAGAGTTTTCTGAGCTCAATGTTATATGTCGAAATTGTAGCGGTCTCCCTCCAGGTACTAGAAATATTGACTGTGTTTCTGGGGAATGTCCGATTTTTTATTCTCGAGTAAAATCACATGCCAAACTGGATGAATGTTATAATACTGATATGAAAATCCTAAAAGATCTAAACGAATGGTAACGAGATCTTTGCTGTATTATAATAACGAATTAACGAAAAATTATAGTTATAGAATTGAATAATGAAATTTCATAATAAGTAATATATTAATGCTAAAAAGAAACATAATATTTGGTCATAATTTCGTTGGGTCGTAAATAAATAAATAAAGCTAATTAGCTCTGGATTCTGGTTAGATAATTCTAACCATTCAGAACAGCCGTTTGCCGCTAAACAACTGGTATTCGATCTCCTCTACCACCTCTTGAGAATTAGACACGTTATTCTTCTGTCTGTCTGAAATACTCAAGTCCACTAAGGGTATCATTGATGGTCTGCCATGAGCACATTGAAATGGGAATTTACATTCGGCCAGCTTATTAATTAAGTCATCACATTCGGAAAGCTCTAGTTTTTCTCCAAACATAATTGAAGATCGGCAAGCTTTGGAATTTATGAGTTCCAGGAGAGCATCAGGTATTGATCTCAGTTTGGTCCACCATAAGTTTCCATCAGTAATTAGTTTCTTGGATGCCTTATTTTCATCTATATCATATGCATGTTTAATTATTAGCCGCTTTAAAAAGGTTAAATCTAATGATTTGTCGATAGCTATGGATGGTATATGGGTGATTTTTAGCAGTTGCGGTGCAAATTTGTTGAAATTAACTATTTCGTATAATGTTCCCCATTGCATAATTGATTCTTTGTATTGTTGAACTAATGCAGTTTCTTTGATTGTTATTTCTATTTCAACCGCAGTCGGTAGTTTGTATCGTATATCTTTTTTCACACAATTACCATCATCAAAACATTTATCTGTCAGGTAGTCGTAAATGTATCTCTCCACTCTTATTCTTTCATCAGCTGCATGTTGGTCGATTAAAAGTAACAATGGTTCTCGTGTACCGCATTTTTCTACGTAAATTTTATCCATAATAAATTTCTCGCCAACCTGTGCTATAACCGTATGGCTCTTCAAATCCTCCCGAGCTATTTTAATATCATTGGGTCTATCCGAACTAGCTTCTGAAAAAAAGTGGGATGAATTCAGGAATCCTTTGGTACCATTTACAGCTTTTGTATCAAGGGACGGTATAGATTTTTCAGCCAGCCCAAATACCGGAGTTACCCACTCGCCTATTGCCTTTAGTTTGTTATCGGGTTTTGAGAAATTGTTATTACCTGGTTTCGTCGATTTCATAAACTCGGTAATCCTTAGTTTCTTGGAAATCATTGCCTGTGGTTGATTCTTATTGGTTGCCTCTACTTGGTTTATAGTGGTACCTCTGCCCTGTACTTCTTTTGGGTCATAGATCGCCATTCGAACGTTAGACATTAACATGTTCATCTCCGGATCATTCAAGTTAGGTACTTCGCATGAACAACTACTGTTTTTCAGATAAATTTTGTCACTATGGCACTTGCGTTTTAGGTTATTCTCCACTATTGGTACATCATTTATTTCAGTCAAAAAATTGTGCACTTGCAAGAACTTTTTGCACAAAGCCTTTACCGTGAATACGATTTCACTCTCGTAGGCACTTCTGTAAATAACCTTCGAAGGATCTTGGCAAATGTCGCTGCACACCTGGGGACAAGAAATCGACAAAATAAAAGCCGGGTATTTAGCGAAAGGTCTACTTGGGGTAAGGTTTTTTTGGCTTTTGGCTTTAAACTCCAAGCTGAGATCTCTGATGTACGACGACGATCGAAAAGCGTTGTTTATGTACTTGGACAAATTACCAACGTAGGTTAGTCTTCGATTCAAGATGATAAACTGACTTGATTTACTAGCAACTGGTGATAGACTGAAAACACCGTGCACCGATATTTTGGCAGATTTTGCCTCCACCGTATCCCACTCGCTGGCCAGGGAGGTGCCAAATACTGATTGTAAAACCTGTACTTCCCTAGGGAATGAATATCCCTTGGAATGGGCGCTTATGGATAATATAACTTCCCCAGTATATCTTCGTAGAATAATAGACAAGTCCGGCTTCACTATAGCAAATCGCACTAGTAACTCTTTAATATTCTGAACATGTGTCCCTTCGGGGGTCGATAGCAAATGTTTTCGGCGTACGGGCATATTAGAGAACATGTTATCAATAGAGACTATAGTTCCATGATTACTCAATTCGTCGGAAGATAACCTTGAGATAAGTCGTTTGGAATTGAGAAACTTGGCCGTTCTGGTCATGGCGTAATCCACATGTCTCGATGTTATTGATAATAAGGAAGCCGCGGCAATACTAGCCAATGCCTCGCCCCGAAACCCAAACGTTGATATGCTAGCCAAATCATCAAATGATGTGCATTTCGATGTATCTAAAAAATTCAAATTGTTAAATGCCAGATCCCTAAAGGAAGCAAAAGAATAAAACATAACTTACAGTAATGTTGGCCGATCTGATCCATATCGAATGGTTGTATCCCGTTTCCGTCATCCGAAACTGTAACAGAGAGTTGAGGCATATTTAAGACAATACCAATATTTGTGGCATTGGCATCAATGGCTAAACAATATATGTTAGAGATTCTGTTAATTTCCGGCGCTTATGATATATAGAGAGCCCATTTCCCTAAGTAAAACTAAACTTACCATTCTGAACCAACTCAGATACGCAGCCAACGATATCGAAAATGTTGGTCTGCGAATGGATCATTTTGATCACTTCGGCATCCAGGGCCTTTATAGACCTTTCAGCCATTTTTGTTTACTCTTTTTCTGCTTCAAGTTACCCAGACCACACTGTATTTCGCTGAACCGATAGACAGTGGCTCAAGAGCTTATCGGTTATCAGGATATAATCCCAATGAGGCTCTTCTTAATGTAGTAATTCGTTCTCTTAGGGTTTAGGGCAGATTCACATGATGGCTCTCTCCCAATTCGGAAATGCTTCTTTTCCGGGTAAACTGCGTTTTGGCGTCGATTTTTCGTTTGGGAATCCGGTGGGTCTGCTGGGACTTAGGGATTTTTTTCGATTTTCAACTTCTCGTGTTCCTCCGAATTTTCTTCGACAAGGTTTAGATTTACTTCCAGCTCGACAATCCAAAATGCCTCGTATGTATATATAATTTGATACGGACGTTTGTGTATATCCACACGGCCCTTCGTTTTGAACTGTTCATTAAATTTGGAAGCTTTGTGCGATGTTTTCTCGATATCCCATTATTGGTGTTCTGAATATGTTGCGCTGCTCTCGTCACTATTATGCTGTTTAGGCGGTCTATGATTTGCGTTGATACAAGTAGTAATGGCAAGAATTCGTTTTAAACGAAGGCCGCATTTATATCCCAGGAACATATTGCTAACTAATTTGTTATATAGGCGCTCCTAGAACTTACTCCAAGACTTACTCTACTCCCACTCGTCCTTACGAATCGGCTCGTCTCGATGCCGAACTTAAGCTTGCTGGTGAATACGGTCTTAAGAACAAGAGAGAAATCTACAGAATTGGTTTCCAACTTTCTAAGATTCGTCGTGCTGCCCGTGATCTTTTAACCCGTGACCAAAAGGACCCCAAGCGTCTTTTCGAAGGTAACGCCCTTATCAGACGTCTTGTCCGTGTCGGTGTTCTTTCCGAAGACAAGATGAAGC
>JAKTWC010000004.1:287500-307219 GCA_030560865.1 Nadsonia starkeyi-henricii | reverse complement strand
CCGTCATGTTAGCTCAGATTCATCACCGGGCTTCATGCCCTGAAACTTCCCCTCCCGCCGCCAAAAATTCAGCCCTTTCTACTCCAACCTCCTCGGCATACTACGACGCTGCAAAACCTACGCTATCCATCTCCATAAACCCGCCCAGTCCCACGATACCCGCGAGGTCCCCGCCCTCACACTCCTCATCGCACGATAATAATAATACCTCTGTGATGTCTTCGGTGACCACTCACCCGCCGCCATCCAATCGTGATCTTCACTTTGGTCCCATTACTGGAGGCGCGCTCTCTCACCAAAGAAATAAATCCTTACCTAATACTACCCCGTTACCGGCCACCGTCACTCCGCTGGATCCTACAACCCTGATTCACCAGTTATCATTATCTAACCCTAAAACTACTCTACCTCGCATTTTAATCATCGATACGAGGCCTTATGCTCAATATGCCCATTCGCGGCTACCCTCGGCCATAAATCTCTGCATGCCCTCGACGCTCATAAAACGGCCCTCTATGACCCTAGCTCGACTATTGGAAAGTTTATCCCCAAACGCACGATCCCGTGTGGAATCGCTAGATACCTACGATACCATCTTAGTTTATGACGATTCTACTACCCTACCAACGAGTCCTAATATTATACATACTCTACTCAAATTCGATCAATCGCCATTATACACCCGAAAGAATCTGCATTATCTTCAAGGTGGCTTGATGGCCCTTCAGAGCCAAGATGCTACTTATGTCGATACCACCCCACTCTCATTACCGCAACCTTTCAAGAATAATAACCCTGCCTTGGTTCCTATTATCTCGCCCATGTCTCCCGTATTCACCGTAGCCTTTCCTGCCTCCGTCAAGGGCTTTGCGCTACCCCAATCCAATAATTCCACAACCCCTAATTTGGCATCCATCAAATTAAGAATCCCCAATAATACCGATACACGGAATATGCCCGCTTGGTTGGCTAATGTGATTAACTGTCCTCAACCGGCTTATACACTAGCCAGACGATTTACTAATATCGAAAATACCGAACGGGCCCGTATTGCCCGAGCCTTCACTGATAATAAAAACTGTCCTTCAGTATCCAATTCATCTGCCGACAACGTGATTCTAGCTGGGGTGGAATCAGGATCTAAAAATCGTTATAATAATATATGGCCCTATGAGTTCACGCGCGTTAAATTACAACACGTATCCCCCCGTCGCTCCTCTTCCTCCTCTTCCTTTTCTTCTTCTTCTTCTTCTTCTTCTCCCTCCTCCTCCTCTTTTTCATCTTCCTCCTCTTCATCTGCTTCATTCTCATCTTCTTCTTGCTCTTCATCCTCCTCTTCTATCACCACCTCCTTCGAAACACCTAATGATGCCGATTATATCAATGCTTCGTATATATCTACCCCAGGGTCCGATTTCCGCTATATTGCCACCCAAGCACCCATGGAATCCACCGTTAATGCATTCTGGCATATGGTATTTGACGAAAATGTGCCACTAATTATGATGCTTACGGCCCCCGCTGAACCCGGGAGACAAAAGTGCCATTTCTACTGGAATACTAATAGTGATCCTACCACGCCTGCCCCCGGTGCGGATGGTGGCGTATTTGGTGATCTTACCGTTCAACAAGTCTACTCAGCCGAACGATCTTTAGGACCCCTGGGCTGTGAGAATAAAGTAATGATTCGCAAATGGCGATTGACCATGAAACGACCTTTAGAGACATCATCATCATCATCATCATCATTTGACGATGAGATACCTACGGAGAGGGTGGTGACGCAGATTCAATACGATCATTGGCCTGATCATGGTATTCCAGCTCACCCCGCTGATCTAGTGGCTCTTGTGCAATTAAAACGTGAAATTATTTTATCTAACGGTACTGATAATGTTAATTCAGGACCCGTGATCGTTCACTGTAGTGCCGGTTGTGGACGTACCGGTACATTTTGTGTGGTAGATAGCGTTTTGGACCTCTTGGCGAAATCACCAGACTCGTTACCGAGTTTGCTTAAATCTCAATTCGAAAATGATGACCCGAATGGAACTGACCGCGATGATTTGATTTATCAAGTCGTGCATCAATTAAGAAAACAACGTATGGCCATGGTTCAGTCCTTGTCTCAGTATGTATTGGCTTATGAGGCCGTAATATTGGGATTTGACGCTTTGTCCTTAGGCGGTTCCTCCTCCTCCTCCTCATCCTCCTGCTCTTCCTCCTCCACTCTGTGTGTTGATCGCGGTTGCTGTCGTCGTTTTTCGAACTAGACTGATTTCACAGCCAACTGCAAGTACCATTTCCCCCCTTCTCATATCCTTCTCCATCGAAGGCCAGCTTGCAATATCAACCGTTCTTGTTTTGGTGGTTTAGATTGGGGGCCTCTAAAATCTCTTCTCCCATCGCCCCTTTCACCGTTGTTTATATATACGGGGGTCGATTAATGACTTACATGCCGATAACGCTTTTACATGATTTATTTTGATATTTTCTTTTTATGAAATGCTTCTTTTTAAATTTTTTTCATGCGTTGCTATTTTTAGATTAAATTGTTTTCTTATCTTTATTTTTCTTTTTTTTCTTGTTTTCTTTTCTTTTTTTTCTTCTTGCATAAAATGATATATATAGTATCATTGTCATTTGGTAGCATTTTTCTCTATAGACAAAAAAAATGGGAACCAATACATTATTTATTGTTTCTGTTTTTCAAAATAAGTAAAATTTCTTTTTCTTAGATAGAGAGAGAGAAAGAAAGAACCCTTCCGTGAAGGCAATTGGGCGCTTTTTAATATATACGAATTTAGTTTTCAAGATGCAGCAGCAGCTCGCTAATTATGTCACCAGTTATTCGCACAGAGAGCCCGAAGACAGCAGAATCTAGAGACAGTGAATTCCTTGATATTCATTCCCCGGATTCCTAATTTCCCGTATCTTTCTGTGGTTTTCCCCATTCTGGGATTCACAATATTTTCTTTTTTCAATTGAGGTAGAATTTTATCGTAAAATTACAATCCGCGCTATAGATTTCAAGTTCCAAATACGGCGAGTATAAACTCCAGGACAGAACAAAAAACTCCTACAAGGCAACATAAAAGGATCACCTTAACGCCCATTGAAGGGCCCAATCAGGTACGCTAAGTGTATTTTCTCAAGATATGCATGCGAAACCTAAAAATAAAAAATAAAAACGTGTACATTCATTTTGCTTAAATATGCGAAATAAATAAAAAAAAACATTTTCAAAAAAATTGACTGCAGCACCTTATGTTCCCACGTGGTCTCCCACCGTAGTACTTATGAAGGCTCTCACTGGCTTAACTATGATTGATCGGACGGGAAATCGTGCTTTCCAGTGGATATGGCCGCAGACAAAGGTTAAGGACGATTGTGTTGTAATATAGTTTGGAATCAGGTGAAAAGAAAAGAAATTTTTGTTCTTTTCTTGGTTTAATTCCGTACAAACAATGGGTTGTCCTTGATTTGATATTCAATCACTCATCCTTCGAAGTTGATTGAGTTCATATCTCGTATCCAGAGTCTCCATACTCACCTTTCCAGAGAAAAAAAATGAAACAAAAAACAATCCTCAAATTATTCGTTGATTCTTTTTTTCTTTGAACCTCAAAAAACACATAAATTAAATCACTTCCAAAAGCTAAATAACGACATACCAGAGTATAAGTAATGATTATTACTATATTCGTGCATTTCATTTGGAAAATCGGAACAAGACGATGATTTGGAGAATTCCACCCCGCCCAGGGTGTCTAGAGCTTACGGAGTGGAAAAGGTTAATCTTAAAAGGAAAGAAACATGTGATTATCCACAATAATAATGATTTCAAAAACCATATCAATATAGCATATCCTAAATGAAAAAGACTTACAATTTCGACCCCAGTTAAGCAAGAAGTTCACTTTTGTTCTAAAGAAACAATAAGGAATAGTTGAAGCATTTAGTTTTCGTGAATTCACTAGAGTGAAGCAATGAGGCCTTGTTTTGTTTTTTCAAAAAAGCAATCTCATCAAAAGTAAAAAAGAAAGCATCCTTTGCTCTATTGGCCGGGATGGTAATCAAAACTTAGATATTAAAAAAAAAATCATTTGAATAAGGTCTTGGGTCTCCGCACAAACAATCAAGAAAATGAGAAAGAAAGTATATATTAAGGGGTAAAACAAAATAAAACAAGCTAAACAAAATTGAAGATAAGAAAACTAAACACAAACAAAGGAAAAAAAATCAGTGCGAATAAATATAATAAATAAGAAAGAATAAATAAGGAGGAATAAATAAGAAGAATAAATAAGCAATAAATAGGGAATAAATAACGAGCCAATAAAACCAAATCAACAACAGAAACAAGCCAAGATGATCAAAGAATAATTTTAGAAAAGAAAGAACCGGAAAATAATAGTAGATAGTGTGCTTCACCAAGCGTAATATATCTATAGCGTTTATTCTCGATACCGAAAGACTTCTAAAAACAATAATTATCTACACTTTTTAGCTTCTTTTTCTTTGTCTTGGTTCGCTTCATTTGGTTTTATTTATGAATGTATTTTTTGGAATGTTTTTTGAGACTTTTTTCGATTTTTTTTTTCGATTTTGTTTTTCGATTTCGTTTTTCGATTTTTTTTGAAAGGTGAGATGAGAGGGAATTAAGCGAATATAGTGAATGAGCAGCAGAGATAACGAGAGTATAATGTTTTTCGTTAATAAATAATGTAGTTCAAAATACGAATATCTTCTTAGTCATGCTTGAAACAACATCTATCGTTGTAGGAACAAGTACCCGTTTTAACCCAGTTGACACAGGGTTTACTACGCCAGTTGGAAGGACGCGAAACAAAATTGAGTTCGTGTTCACCATGGGCAAATTGACACTTATTTTCATAAGGACAATAGCCCTTCTTCATAAATGTAGAACATAATTCAGTCTTGTAAAGCTCAGCTGATTGGGTTTGTGGAGGTAAAGGCTGACCAGTAATAGAAGAAATCATAATAGAAGGTGATGTAGTCATTGAACGAGGTGGTTCCTTAACCATGGGAGGGGGAGGAGTAGAAACAGTTGACACAACCGAAGCATTATTATTATTATTATTGGTATTGTTATTACCATTATTGCTACTCTGCCTAGATCCGGCGTTCTTTTTATAGTTGCCTGATTTTAAGGTCGGCATGGCTGAAGCTGATCTTCCGGGGACACCAACGTTACTCAAGTTTTTGTTATTATTATCGTTCAATTCGACTAAATTATGAATAGATGAGGAACTAATAGTGGATTTAGGAACAGGAGCCACGATATTAGGATTAGATTGTAAACCGGAATCGGGCATTCCTAAATCATCATTAGCGAAACCACCTCCACCAATAAGTGGCGATGAATTCAATCCAGCGGAGTAACGGTTCAAGTGATCAAGGCCTAAACCACTACCATTATTCAACGACATATTAGATAATTCATCACTGAGGCCTACAAAATTCGAAAAGCTCGAACTTTTAAGAAATTGAGAGTCCACGCCAAATCCCTTGTTAGAATTCATACTATCATTGAGCGCAGGTGATGCTCCTACACGTTGTTGTTGTTGAAATTGTTGTTGTTGTGGTTGAAGTTGTTGATGATGTTGTTGCGCGTAAAGGTAGGGTGAACCAGCACGAGAATCATGCTGATATTCGTTATTACCAATATAGGCGTTATTCATACTAACAGGAGTGCCGGCGTTGGATGAAATACCATTCATAGCAGCTAGATGCGGTGAATAAGATAATTGACTAGATCCTTGTTGATTGACTTGGCCCTGTCCAGAATATCCACCGTTGTTAGTGCCTAAGTTGAAAAGTGTAGGTGACGATGTGTATTGGCTTCTCATATTAGTCATACTTTGAGTAAAATGCAAGTTACCTTGCGATGGGTGAGGACTAAGGGTTGAAGAGTGCAAGTTAGTGTCTTGGTAATATGAATCTGCCGTTTGTTGTTGCTGGTATGGTTGATATTGCTGCTGTTGCTGGGGTTGCTGGGGTTGGTTAAGTTGTTGCGGTTGCTGGTATTGTTGATACTGTTGCTGCTGTTGTTGTTGTTGTTGTTGTTGTTGTTGTTGTTGTTGTTGTTGTTGTTGTTGTTGTTGTTGTTGTTGTTGTTGTTGTTGTTGTTGTTGTTGTTGTTGTTGTTGTTGATGATAATGTTGTTGTTGTTGTTGCTGTTGTTGTTGTTGTTGTTGTTGCGATACCCCAAGACTTGACTGTCCGCTATGCTGTTGTTGAGAGTGGAAACGACTCAATGAAGGAGATTTCAAATTATATTGATTATCATTAGTCGCGGTGGACTCATTTCCGAAACGATGGACCTGTCCAGCTAAAGCTGAGGGGGTTACAACGGGGGATAGATTCATTGATGGAGGGGGCAAAGAAGCCGGGCGTGTAACAGCGTGACTCAAAGAAACATTAGGGTGGAACGTAAGAGGACTGTTCACAAAAACCGGGGAATTAGGATTGGACATATTGGATGTCTCATTAACCAAGAGATTCTTACCTAAAGGAGTGGCAGATCGGGGGATAGGTGACATTTGATTGTTATTTGACCAAATATTAGCAAATAACAAACTAGTAGTACTACTGCTATGACCATTAATATTACTAGCGGCCAAAGTACCCAAAGATAATGAGGTAGTACTCTTGGCATGTTTAAGACCTAAACCGGTACCGGCATTTAATGAGAAAACTTCATTATCATTGTTTTGATGTTGTTCAGTGGAATCAAGATCAGGGTTGATCCGGATCTCAGCCTGAGCCGGAGGCGTGATCTGATTCAAGGAACTAAGATCCTTCTTCTCAGCGTTATATTCATCACCAATAGCGGCATGATTCTGATTCGAATCAGAACCCTCGGATCCTGGAGCGAATTCCGATTCCGATCTAGATTGGGACTGAGATAGGGGCACAGAAACGTGGCTGCTAGCGTGGGTAGTGGCACTACCACCGCCGTTGTTAGACCCGTTGGCCTCGTCCGGATCATCCCATAAATTGGGCAAAAGGGCCCGCGTGGCCGGGTTAGAATCGAGTAATGCAGTAGAGGCGTCCATAGTACCTGATACCAAACCCCGATACAAGCGTTGGATGGATGCAAAAGAGCGGTGAACAAGTAAATTGGTCGACTTGGCGAGTAGGGACTGACAGAGCTATACGTAGAGACGTGTGGACAGACAAATAAATAAGCCGGGGCCTTTGGTGATTTCGCAAATGGCGCTGACAGGATGGCCGCTTATGTCATCGTGGCCAAACCGCCAGAGAGGTCAAAAAAAAATGAAAAACCCCCAGCAGGTCACGTGCGGCAGATGTTGGGAGCAGATGCGCTGACGTAATCGCGTTTACCTAACGACGGCTGACGGAACATTTGGCTGACGTAAGCGGGCCTAGCTAAACGAGATCGCTAAACGAGATCACTTCGGCCCGTATAGCGGTGCGCGGGTTAGGGCACCGCGTCAAACCCACCGCCGGGCCTCTGCACACATCAAACGATAAAAGGTGCACGGTGCGCCCAGGCCTTTTGTTTGTTTGTTTGTTTGTTTGTTTGTCTGTCTGTTTGTCTGTCTGTTTGTCTGCTTTCAACCACACCCAGCCACATCAATCATGTCTGCTAGTTCCACCGCTCAGAGTGGTGCCTCGGGCATCAAAAGCCGTGCTTCGGGTGCTAAGGCCCGGGCCCAGGACAGTAAAGATCAAGTCGTGGGTAAATCCACCGATTCCGGTGATTTAGATTATGCCTTTGATGGTTACGATTTTGGTGGCCCCATCGGTGTTAGTATCATGATGGTTGGTTTCCCCATTCTTATGTGGTATCTCTGGATTTGTGCTACCTTCAAGGGTGGTCTTTTATGGTTACCCGCTGAGGGTCAAACCTTGGCTGAATTTGGCGCGGAATTCTACCAATTATTCTACGATCACGCTTTACCTAGTCTAAGTACCTACCTGGGCTTTTACGCTTTCTTCTTGGTCCAGGCCGTCTTTTACGCTACTTTACCCGGTGTAACTGGCTATGGTTTACCCTTGAAGCATTTAAATAACCAAGCTTTACCTTACTTCTGTAATGCCGTGTACTCCTTTTACACTACTATTGTAATTGCGTTGGTCTTACATTTCACTGGTTATTTCCCCCTTTATACCATTATTGACAAATTTGGTGAAATCATGACCGTGTGTATCTTCACTGGTTTCTTCGTCTCCTTTGCTCTTTACTTCTTCACTTTGGCCACTGGCGCTCAACACCGTATGTCTGGTAACTTCATTTACGATGTCTTCATGGGTGCTAACTTAAACCCCCGTACTGGTATCATTGATTGGAAGATGTTTTTTGAAGTCAGATTACCCTGGTTCATTCTCTTCTTCATCTCTTTGGGTGCTGCTTTTAAGCAATACGAGGTTTACGGATACGTTACTCCTCAAGTTGCCTTTATTCTTCTTGCCCATTGGCTCTACGTTAATGCCTGTTGCAAGGGTGAACAACTTATTATTACTTCTTGGGATATGTTCTACGAAAAGTTTGGTTTCATGTTGATCTTCTGGAATATTGCCGGTGTCCCCTTCACTTACTGTCACTGTACCTTATACTTGATTAACCACAAGCCCAGCGATTACCAATGGTCTCTTAGTTTCAACATCTTCCTTTACGTCTTACTCTTGACCGCTTACTACTTCTTTGATACCGCCAATTCTCAAAAGAACGGGTTCAGACAAATGCGTCAAGGTACTCTTATTTTTCGTAAAGCCTTCCCTCAATTACCTTATCAAACCATCGAGAACCCCAACTTCATTCAATGCAAGAACGGTGGTACTCTTTTAACCAGTGGCTGGTTCGGTTATGCCCGTAAGGCTAACTACACCGCTGATTACATCATGTGCTTAACCTGGGCCCTTATGTGTGGTACTGGTTCATTCTTACCTTACTTCTTCCCTACTTTCTTCTTCGTTGTCCTTATTCATAGAGCTTACAGAGATATCGAAAGATTAGAAAAGAAGTACGGTGATGATTATGATGAATACAAAAAGGTCGTTCCTTATATCTTTATTCCTTACATCTTTTAAAGATAATTAATCTGGTATTATGATATAAGCATCGATAAATAGTAGAATAAAAAAAAGTTTGGAATGCACTTTCAAAAAAAAAAGAAGAAAAAACACAGAAAAAAAATATAGACTCTTTTTCTATATGTATATATAATATTTTTGTAATTTTTTATAACAACTTTTATTCGTTATTTACATAAATCGTTATCAAGTGTACATTTAATTATATGTATGAATTTGTAATATATATTGTAATTCTTGTAAGAAGAAAGAATCAGGTTCCAGACCTTGACTTTTTTGAATTTTTTAAATTTGTTGATTTCAAATTTAGGCACCGTAAACGGCTTCGAAACTTTGTTGGAAATCAGCAATGATATCATCAATGAATTCAGTACCAACGGAGACTCTGATTAAATCATCAGTAACACCACTAGCGAGCTTTTCTTCATCAGATAACTGTTGATGAGTTGTAAAGTAGGGAGCAATGACCAAAGTCTTTTGATCACCAACGTTGGCCAAATTCTTAGCCAACTTTAAGCTATCAACAACTTGAGCACCGGTATCGTTGACACCATCTTTAGGCTTGACACCAACAGATAATACACAGCCGAAACCATTCTTAAGGTATTGCTTGGCTCTTTCGTGGTAAGGGTGAGATTCCAAACCGGGATAAGAGACCCAAGCGACATTAGGGTGAGATTCTAACCACCTAGCAAGAGCCAAAGTGTTTGAGACATGTCTTTCAACTCTAAGAGATAAGGTTTCGAGACCTTGTAATAAGAGGAAGGAGCCAAAGGGATTTTGACAAGCACCTAAATCTCTTAATAATTCAACACGAATATGTAAGATGTAAGCCAAGTTACCAAAGGCTTCCGAGAACTTAAGGCCGTGGTAACCCTCAGAGGGCTTTGAGAATTGAGGGAATCTCTCGGGGTACTTTTCCCAGGGGAACTTACCAGAATCGATAATAACACCACCAATAGTAGTACCGTGACCACCAATCCACTTAGTGGCTGAGTGAACCACAATATCGGCACCATGATCAATAGGCTTGATCAAGTAACCACCGGCACCGAAAGTGTTGTCAACAACCAAGGGCACACCAGCATCGTGAGCAATCTTAGCTAATCTTTCAAAATCGGGGATATTGTACTTGGGGTTACCAATACTTTCAACGTAAATGGCCTTGGTCTTTTCATCGATAGCAGCGGCGAAATCTTCAGGGTTATCACCTTCAACAAACTTGACGTGAATACCCAGACGCTTAAAGGCGACCTTGAATTGATTGTAGGTACCACCGTAAAGGAAAGTGGTAGCAATGATATTATCACCAGCGTGAGCTAAACCGGCGAGGGCTAAGAATTGAGCAGCTTGGCCTGAGGATACGGCGACGGCGGCAGCACCGTTTTCAAGAGCGGCCATTCTCTTTTCAAAAACATCACTTGTAGGGTTCCCGATACGAGAGTAAATATTACCATTGGCCTTTAAGCCGAATAAATCAGCACCATGGGCCGAATTATCGAAGGCGAAGGAGGCAGTGGCATAGATAGGAACGGCACAGGCGTTAGTGGAGGCATCAATTTCTTGGCCGGCGTGAAGTTGTAAAGTGTCAAAATGAGAGGGCATTATGAATAAACAGATAGATCAATAAGTAAATAGACAATAGACTAAAGGGATCCAGCAATCAGGGAGAGGGGAGGGGAAGAAGAAGAGACGGAAAAGGAAAAGAAACTGAGGAAATTAACACCAGCTTTATACTGGGGTGGATCTTTAGTCTATATGAAGTGAGTAACGAGTTTAGTGCTTCGAATCCACGCGGGCTGATGCACCACGTTAGGCCCACCTTGGGATTCATGCATAAGAGGTAGCCAGAGGCCGGCCTCAGGCGCGCAGAGAGCCATCATTCCCAGCGAGATGGTGAAATCGCCGTCCGTCCAGGCCCAGCCGGTAACTGGGTCAATTATTTGTGGAGAATATGGCATCACAGCCATGGCCGGAATCGTTCCTCCGTTGTGGTAATATTAAGATTAAACGTACTCCTCCAGTGTCTAAGCGATTTTGGACCAACGCCTGGTTCGGACCATATTTATTTCTATAATTAACAAAGACAAGGGCGGTATAAGGGTTGAAGGGGCATCATCAAAGCTGGTAATAGAGTTTTGGTTCAAACATGAGAGACATTGCCTGATGGCGTCCTCCTGGAAAATTAGTGTTTACTTAATTAAATGAATTACATTTTAACCAATAGATCTGAATCAGGTCTAATGGCACCCTAGACCGGACAAATACTGCCGTCAAGCCCAACCAAACCATGGAAAATGATGGCCGTGCGATGGCGCCAGATAAGCCACAATCGGGTCTGGATGGGCTATATGGGGTAATCGCTGGTGGTTAGGCTAACCCTGGTTAAGGGTTTAGGTCCGTATCTTGCATGTCGGGTCACGTGCCATACGCTAATCATGGCATCCTCAGTACACCTTTTTACACCTTTTTCTTTGTATGAATCCCCTGTTTCTGACCTTAATACATTTCTTAAATTTTCTAACCACCGGCAAACTTCACCATTATTAATTAAGCAGTTATACTAACTTTATAGCACTTTTAGCCTTTATTGCCAATCTGCATTGAACGAGACTTCGCCATCTTTGGATCCGACCCGATCTCCCATCTCGATGGGGCTGGGCCTTCGGCGTTCCACCCCCGCAAATAGTTAAATAATTAACCACAACGTTTATATGACATAATTTAATTATCCGATTCAGTCCTCCTGGTGGACGAAGCCTAATTTCTTATTTTTATTTCGTCCTGTTGTTGAGGTATGGGTTTTTTCTTCCAATCAATCCTAGATTATATATTGTTGTCTCTTTTTTCTCTTTCCCCTATATTGCATTAAACTACTTCAAGGGTTATTATCCTAGCAACCCCCACGGCTCCATTGGCTAGAACTCCACTAGCAGATAATAATAAATAAATAAAGATATATAACTATATACATATTTATAGCAAAATGTTGTTTTTTGAATTATTATAAACTCTTAATAATCTATACGGTAATTAAAATATTCAACAAACGTTTTATGAATTAGCTTCAAGTTTTCATTACCTGAAATTGAACTCTAAAGTAATTAAATTAATCAGTTAAAAACAAAACAATAAATAAGAATTTTGCCAAAGGTAAAAACCTACTCTTTGAAGGTTTAGTTTATTAGAGAAATATTCTTGAATGACATCACCTTTCAGTATCTCACTTACTGTAGAAATCTCAGCCAAAAAATATCAGACCAATCGGGAAATTTGAATGGCAGCCCAAAAGAGGTCGGGATAACGGTTATTGCTGTCACACTACCCAATCGGCCTCTGATATCACACTTTTAACTCCATCAGAGCAAATTAAATGAAGTAAGATAAAACATAAATAGATATAAAACTTTTCAATCTTTGCTGTTTGCTTAAAGCGTCTGCCTAGATGAATTTCTGCCTTACTGGTCCCTATTGCTGAGATGCATATTTCTTTTATCACGAGGACATCGGGTTTGTGACCTAATTTTATATAAATCCTACTTAACTGACTCTTTTAAAAATTTCTTTATAAACAATTCAGCCCACCATAAATATATATTACACTCAAGATTTCAATTAATAAGAGTATTCCACTCCATAATGTTTACAACTATGCTTATGCTCAGGATACTTCAGTTCCTGCTATCTCTAATAGTTTTGGCCTTATCAGCCGCAACTATTAATAAAACATTCTTTGGACATGAGGGTGTAGATGGTTATTCCATCTTTTGTGCTTTATTTACTTGGCTTTCAATTATTTACTTTGTCATTCCTAAATGGCATACAGAGAAATTCAAAGACTCGCTTGTTGTTCTTAGCCTTGAAATATTGAATAACGTTCTTTGGTTTACAAACTTTATCGCTTTGGCAGCTATACGTGGACCAGGATCTTGTTCCTCATTTTATTTCACTTTCGATAATCGTATAGTTTCTTATAGTAGCAGTGCATGCAAAACAGGAAAGGCTTCTATTGCCTTTGCTGCGCTTACTTGGTGTTCCTTCATCGCAACTACCTGGCTCCTTGTTCGGGCCAGAATGACATCCAGTTCTGAGCCAGGAACCCAAAGGGAAAATATGGGAGTACACAATGGTGATTTAGAAGTGGCTAACCTTAGTTTAACTACAATAGATACTAACCATACAGCCATTAACTCTACTATGTCTGATCCTGAAAAGGTCTACCTGCCAGCTCAAAATTAGGTCACCTCAAACTCACGAATTTTTGTAAGAATGCTTAATAATTTATCACCTTAATTTACTTTCTGATTTTCTTTTATTTTTTAATCCAATTTGCTTAGAATCACTCATTTATTTATTTCTTTTGATACTTTTATAATTTGTGTTTGCATTTTTTTCATGTTTTGCTTTATAACAAACTAAGTTTAATTTGGTCTCGCAAGATATAAATCAAACATCTGAAGAATAGTTAATGTAATTCTTAAAAACCCAAATTAGTGAATAGGGAAAAAATAAAATTAGTCCCGTTGAAATAAATTCAATTCTAAACTACTGTGTAATAAATAAAGGCACGTGGGCTATTATATTCCCATCTTTAAAGAATGCATATCTATTTTCTCATAGCATTCAGTTTGTAACACACTCTTATCATCTACTTGATTTACACATATTAGCTAATAAAGCATCAAATTACACTTTTCAAGAACAAACAAATTTAAAATTATTAAATTTCTTCATCATGGTAAAAATAACTATCATTATCAGAGTTTTCCAGTTCATTTTCGCTTCAATTGTCCTGGCGCTATCTGCCGCTACTATCAACAATACTTTCAACGGGTATGAAAGAGTAGATGCTTATTCAATATTCTGTTCCATCTTTACTGGTATTTCAGCTATTTATTTTATTTTTAAGGCCATAAATTCAGAGAAAAGTAACTCCCTTTTCCGTCTTCCCCTTGACCTTCTTAATAATGTTTTCTGGTTTTGTAATTTTATTGCTTTAGCCGCTAAGCGCGGGCCTGGAATTTGCACTACAGTAAGATTATTTGATAACGTAAACAATTCAGCAGTATTACTAAGTGATGGAGGGTGCAGAACAGGCAAGGCTTCAACTGTATTTGCAGCATTAATCTGGGCCACTTTTATTATTACCTCTTATTTATTGATTCGTGAACGATTATCCACTTATACCGATCATGATGAACATATGGAAATCGGAGGGCCCACCGTAAACCTACCTAGTGTAAGAGTAACTCCAGCTACAGCAGATCTGGAGGCGGGTATAAAGGTTTCTAATAGAACTAACGGGAGTCCTTCTGTTATTGAAAAGGAATCTACTATTGCTGAGCCTGAAAAGGCCTATTATCCAAGAGCTCTTTAAGTTAGAAACTGAGACTGGAAATTTTCTTCATACTGGCTCCAAATTAAACTTCTATTAAAGCTGCAAAACACACATTTCTTCACTTTTTTTTATCGGAGAAATTTCTAGTTGAATTTATTATTTCGGATTATTTTCGTCTCTTGATTTCGCTTTCATTTGCTTTCATTTCCTTTATTTCTTTAGTTCGTTTACTGCTTTTCTTTTTATTGCTATATTCTTCCTCCTTGCTTCAGTTTTAATTTTTCTCATCCTTTTTAAATATTCTACATAAGAAACGAATCTAATAGACCGGAAGATTTTTTCTTTCACATAGATCTATATTTTCATATCTAAAAAATGCGGCAGCGTACTACTACACTCTGTTTGTAATAACCCAAATGACCCCTCTGGGATAGGGTTCACCAGCAATTGAGAAGAGGGAGATAGACCATCAGCGCCGCAGCTGATGCAATATACGGCAACACTCCCACTATCGCTCATTAAGTATGATTAAAAATATCTAAAACGGCAGTGAATAAATAAAGACTATACAAAAAGGATATCTACCCTGAGATGAAACGACTTCCATCATCTTTCGTATCGTCATTCCTTCTTCATGAACATCTGACTTCGAACCTCCCTATGACAATACCTAATCTGTCCCCAAGAGCGCTATCTATCTTACACTCGTATATAGTGTGCTTTCTAGTAGTTGAGTTCGATAATGATATAGGCCCTGACCTTAAATTGATCACCCCAAGTTATAAATTTAACGAAGCTGATTTTCAGAAGATTTGCTTTAGTTCGTTGCCCGAGAGAACTAATCCCTGGGAAGAAAGCATGGAATATATGTTTCGAATCGACTGTACCACGGATGAGATTACCCAAAACGAGTTAATATTCCCCTCTAAAGCCAATACTTTGACTAATTCATATAATTATGATACCCCATATGACGGCAACTGCCAAAATCCAATATTTGCCTATGTGAATTTCTCGCAAATGAAGAACGCTAAATACCCTCGAGGTTATCAACAGCAGTCGCTAGTCCTTATCGCTCGACACAAACTGCCCAATTTCTATTTCAAACTACTACAGATCATACTAGATGATCAAATTGGATTTTTAAGTATGTCTATAGAGGAAAAATTTCCCGTATTAGAGGGCGCACTTGTAGGTATCTCTAATTGGCCCCCATTTGACGAAGCCATGAAAACCAATAAGAAGACTGAGTTAGGCTTTTTAGGAGAAGTTATAGCCATGGAGGACCCCACTTATCACTTACACACTCCTGTACCGGGCTGGAAATCATTGGTGCCTTACTTTACTCCGCACCAAACATCTTCTTCGATACCTTACTACCTATCATCATTAACTTCAGTACTATCACTATCGTTATTACCGTTATCATCATCATCATCATCAACTATATCACTATCCTTGCTGTACATTATATTTCAATTACTACTACTGGAAGTTCCCATAATGGTGTTCTCGCAAACGCCGGATCAGTGTTCAAATCTAATATTAGCAGCTGTTGGTTTGCTTCAGCCCAATATTCGCTATCGTGGTTTCATCCGCGAATACACAACATTAAATTCCTTGGAGGAGTCATCACAGGGCGAAATCATTGGTATCTGTAATCCATTTATAATTGAGGGCGATAAGTCTCATTTTATAATAATGATCGAGAACCCTGGTGGTAAAGAGAATGACAATAAGCTTGAACCTTCAATTAAGGGCGATGCGGACAACAACACAAATATCTGGAAACAAATTATAAATCCGGTATCAGGAAATATATTTGATACGTCGAAACCTCAATTAACCAAGACAGTGAACCCCGGAGCAGCCACCCCATTAGCTACACCCGCATTTCCACGATCTAAGGTAGAGCTCCTCACAACGCCATTTTCATGGCTAAGTAGCGGTCTGAGTACTGGCTTATCACTTAAACGGGGTGGGAAAGCAAGTAGTAATGTAACAACTGGGTCTAATCGAACCGGAACTGGGTCCACTGGGAACTCCCTCGGGAATAAGAGGGTAGATAATCCCAAAGCTAGTAGTCAAACAACACACACTCACAATAATTCGGCCACCAAAGCCCATGGTAAGGCAACCATAATAACTGATCTCACGGCCGTCTACCGCCGGAATGAGGAATTACTGAGGCAGAATTTGTTTCTCATTGAAGAGGAACATTTTTTGAGAGAACTAAACCAACTTTTGTCATCGGATACTAGGGCAAAATCCGATGCGGGTGCTGACCACCATCTCACCACTACTAGCGATATTGAATCAGGCACTGATAACTTAAAAGATAATGCTGCAAGAATAAGCGTAGACCATAAAGTTGATGCGTTTATAAAATCTTACTTCAATGGTGTTTTAAACAAAATTTTACGACCTTTGAGACATTATATTGTGCGTCATGGTAATTTTGATTATGACAAATTTATACAGACTCTTTCGACTCCAACATCCACATCCAATACTGATTCCTATAATAAAACTAAGATGGGCGAGGATGATATTAGTGGTGGGGAAAAGAGGGAGAAGGCCGGCGGATTGGACAATAAGACCAAATATCAGAATATAAACTACGGCCTAGCTAATCGCGTGGTGAAGACCGGTATTATGAACCTCAAACAACTGGCACCAAGTCAATTGATCTATGGCCAGGAGGGCGGGCAGAATAGCCGTAGTGATAATAATAATAACACTCTATTCTCTCATTCACAATACTCGGAGAATTTGCCAAATGAAAAGAAGAAAACTCAGAATCGTGATATCTTCATTAATCACAACCATCGTGCTAGATTCTATAAAAGCTTCACCCAAACTGGTGGATTTAGAGAATGGTGCCAAGAAACTATACACATTGCCCAGAGAGCTCAGGCCAGGAAAAGAGAGTTGCTTGGAGAGGAAAGTAAAGCAACGTGGCGATAATAATAATAATAACAATATATTTAGTAAAGGGAAGCTTATTTATTTAATACTAATGTACATGAACTATTTGTTCTAACCAAAACCCAAACAGTAAAACCAGAACAAACAAAGAAAGGAGTTTAAAAAAAGGAAAAAAGAAAAAAAAAGGAGGAAATCAAAAGGAGAAGAAGGCTAAAAAGTTATTTTTCTCATCTTTTTGGGGGGGGGGGAGCTAGGAATTATTATAAAATAAAAGATAACCCAAGTCCATTCTTTTGTAGATAAAACTATAGTAGCTGATACTGATACTGTGATTCTAATAGCGTTTTATGCTTTCTTTTTCACTTTTTTTTTCCCTTAATTTTTTTCCTTGCTTCTTTAAATTTATTTTTTTAAACTTTTTTTTAACGGCCAAAACCAGGAGGAGGTCTGAAACCAGGAGGAGGAGCGCCACCGAAACCACGAGGGGGCCCATTACCGGTCGGGGGAGGGCCACCAAAGCCACGAGGAGGGCCACCAAAGCCACGAGGAGGACCACCAAAGCCACGAGGGGGACCATTGGGATTATTACCACCCGCGGGTCCAGAAGAGGCGGGGTTATTCATTCTCATAGGTCCACTGAGTGAGTTGGTACCAGTACCGGGACCGGTGGATCTACCAATTGGCTTAGCACTTCCATGACCGGGTTTAATGGCGTCCTTCTTTAAACGGGAAGTTTGATCGTTAGGAGGCGGTGATTCGATAGAAATGGATACGATGGTTTCGCCACGCACGATTACCAGACCTAAAGTACGCTTTTCTTGGGATATTGTCGATGATAATGAGGATGCTGTGGGTGTTGTAGATGCTGTGGATGAAGATGATGCTGTGGAAGATGACGCCGAGGCTGCTGCACTCTGTTGTTGTAATAATTGTGAATTACGTTTTGTTAATCTGAACTCTTCGGTATCAGCCAACACTAGATTCATGAATTTATCAAAGGCTAACAATTGACCAGTTAGCTCCTTGCCATCAAGAGAAACAACTCTGAGACGATAGTTGATGAGATCGGCCATCTTGGCCCTTCTAGGGGTCTAAAATAAATCAAAACCAAAAAAAAAGAAAAAAAAGACAACAAAAATAAATGATAAAATTTCGCGTTAGTCTGATTGCAATACACTAAAACGAACAAGAAAAGCAAAGAGGAAAACAGGCTGGCAGCAACCACCCTAAGCAGGGCACTGCTGGGCAAAGACCCAATCGCGTGAATACATACCGACATAATAAACTGATTGTGGTGGGTAGGAAGGGTTTTGCGGGCCAACTTAAGCTGATAACAAAATCTTGACTATGGGCGCTGTGATTGAACTGTGTCTGTTGGTGATATCAAGCTTCAGGTAAATTCCACGGCGCATTGGCCCACGGGACACGCTGTACGCGGGCGCGCAGCCCTCAGGCGGTACATCAGGGCACGGCGTCTGGTATTACGGGCCACACACTATAGATCATCATCATCAGAACCGCGCCGAGCCAGTTGGCGAGGCCAGAAATAATAGCAAGGCCGAGTGGCCAGGCCTGAATCCGAGGACATGTTGTTCTCGCTGGCCAACAAAAGGTGAGCATTGGGTCGCGGAGGCCACACGCTCGCGGTGGAGGCGCTGGCGATTTGGGACGCGTTTTGTATGGAGCGAGAGAGAGTTCTCCAGGGAGCTTCTCTGGCAACGTGCATATCACACACACACTGTAATTATATACCCATCTCCAAGCCCTCTTCATATATATATATATATACCCACGAAAATACATAATGTCCGACCACGAAGAAGCTTCAATTGAAAAGCGCAAGGCCGAGGAACTCGAGCTCGTCCCCGAAGCCGCCACGGAACTCGGTGCCGCCGACGTGATTAAGCGACAAAAGACCGCTGAAGAAGAAGAATCCGTTGAAGAGGAAACGAAACCCGCCACCTCAGTCGCCTCGTCCTCCAAGAAGCTCAAGGGTAAGAAGTCCAAGCGTTACGAGTCCGAACCCGAGGATGAAGAAGACGAAGATGAAGACGAAGGAGAAGAAGAAGAAGGAGCTAAGCCCTCCAAATCGAGCAAGGCCGCTGCTAACTCGGATTCTGAATCGGACTTCAATGATGAGTTGGAAGAAGAATTGGAAGAAGACGACGACCCCTTGGAAGAATTGGATCTCAGTAACATTTTGCCCAGCGGTAGAAGAACCAGAGGTAAGGTGATCGATTTCGCTAAGGCCGCCGCTGAGTTAGATAGAGAAGAAGCTGAGGCTAGAGCCGCCACTAAGGGTAAGGCCGCCGCCGCTGAAGAAGAAAACGATGAAGAAGATGATGATGAATTTGGTGGTCTTTAAGCTA